>JAMZAV010003902.1:0-50000 GCA_024449915.1 Sweltsa coloradensis | reverse complement strand
AGGTAGAAAGCCGAATTTGGGCTTGCCATTTCTCGTCCTATGAAGGACTGAGAATGATTTTGTCCAAATAATTTCAAGACCGGCTGATAACGCTAGATATTTTTGATAATATTTAGTCTATTAATTTTAGTTTATTTATTTTATTTATTTATTTATTCTTAATAAGATTGATTGTATATATATATATATATTTTATTTTTTTTCTGAATTGTACTAAATAAAACAATTAAACCTACGGGAGTGTTTCCCGACTAACCAAATCGAGAAATAATCTATTTAGGATTGCAAACATATTATGTTACAGACAATTACAATGAATTGTGTAATTCTATTTTTCTAGCACACGTCAGATCAAGCAACATGAAATTCAAAATAAAGATCTACCTAATAGCATAATACTATAACAATCAATAAGTAAATATTAACATTTGAATTATTTTATGAAGTTGAACAAAGTGAACTAAATTTGAATTGATTCATGGAATTAAAAAAATGAATGAAGTGGAGAAAATCGTTTTCTTAATGAGATTGATTGCATTGAAATTAAATTACACAAAATTGAAATCTTCAAAGTACTCGTCTATAGAATAAGGCCTTTTTCCTTAGAACCTTTTGAGTCTGTTTACTGAACTTGCCAATATCATTTAAGTTAGTTAGTGTTATAGGAAGTTTATTATAAAGTTTATAATTGATATGTTTAGAAATATTTTCGCTTGCCGTACAAGATAGTGCACGCAAAACACATACTTACTACGGTAGTGTAGAAGATGCAGACGACACACACGATGGGGGTTATAAGGTGGACGTTGATTCCAGTGACTGAAACAAGATGATTGACTTTATCACAAACACAATCTATTCTGTTAAGATGAGAAGCAGCGTCGACCTGTACTTATTATAATAAATACATTAATATATAATATAACCATACAGCACACATTGCTACTTACAAAACTGAAAGCTAAATACGTTGTCGAGTATTTTTCATAAACAACCCAGTTATTTCTACACCCAAATACAAAAAATTCTTAAGTTTATTTAAATTAGAAATTTGTCGTTGCTAACCTGCTCAAAAATATTGCAACCCCTTTAACGTTCTAAGGTATTTTGAAGGAAACGTTCAGGTACGTTCAGGTACAGAAACTGGATCACTCACCAGAACTGAATGCCAATCCAGGAACGTAGATGACTAAGGATGTACAGAAACTGAATCACTCACCAGAACTGAAAGCCAATCCAGGAACGTAGATGACTGGGGATGTACAGAAACTGAATCACTCACCAGAACTGAATGCCAATCCAGGAACGTAGATGACTGGGGATGTACAGAAACTGAATCACTCACCAGAACTGAATGCCAATACAGGAACGTAGATGACTAAGGATGTACAGAAACTAAATCACTCACCAGAACTGAATGCTAATCCAGGAACGTAGATGACTGGGGATGTACAGAAACTGAATCACTCACCAGAACTGAAAGCCAATCCAGGAACGTAGATGACTGGAGATGTACAGAAACTGAATCACTCACCAGAACTGAATGCCAATCCAGGAATGTAGATGACTATGGGGATGTACAGAAACTGGAAAAAAAATTAAAAATAAAAAGCAATTCTTTTCAATCAGTAAAAATGTGTAGTTTACTGCGTCGAGCAATAAAATATAATAATTAATTTTTGGGGATGTTATTAATAATTTTCCTTTACACACAGATCAAGGATGCTCTTTGATTTATCATCTTACCATTTTGATGATAAACAGCACTGAACCCATCGTTCGTACAGTGCGACTGAACCGGAGATTCAGGTACTGAAACAAAGAAATCATTTACTTCTCTACATGTTCTTTATGTTTATATTAAATCTAGTCTTTAGAATATCTGACTGATTGCAAAAGTCCTAGGGGAAGAAATAGGAATGTGTGTGCATGCTCAAGTAGGTAGATGGAGTGAATTGTTTTTTGTTTCGAAATTTTGAACCCCCACAAATACTAAAATTTGTTAAAAAAAAACAAAAAAAAACACGGCAGCCAAGTTCTCCTTTAAAAGTCTTTGGCTGTGAATGCTGTGAGATATAGAATTTGAGCCAAGTTTTTTGTTCTTTCTCCCTAGGAGATCATGAAGATGTAAGATCATTTCGCCTGTTGACGAGCGCCAAGCCAACCATTTTCGTGGTAAAAAAAAACACCTAACTGGCTTTAATCCCCACCTAAATAAAGACGATTATTTATCTATCTATCTATCTATCTATCTCTCTCTCGCTGCTTTGATGTATAGCGACACAAAGTGTATTCCACGTTTAAAACTTGTCAGTTGTATCCTTTCCTTTAACGATTAAATTTTTTAAGTTTAGAGTTTTTTTGACATTTTTGGGTCCACGGTCCCCCAAAATAAGCCCCTTGTGTCTTGAACGCTAGATATTTATAATGGTTAAGAGCATGTTTAATTTCAAGTTTGTACAAATTACCACGTCTTAGTAATTACGTGTTTTGATTATTATTCTAAATTTTGATTTTCTCCGGTCCCTGTTACTCGATTTTGGTTTTGAAATCAAAAGGCACTGCGTCTGAGGTACATCTAAATTCTAAATGTGGTCCAAGTTTCATAGTTCTAAGATGTACCGTTTCCTCTGAAGGCTCATATTTATCTCCGTCAGAATTAACCCCTCACCCACCTAGTTAGCCAGCCAGCCGGAAGGATTTCAACGATGTCGAGGCACTTTTTTAAACACATAACGGGTTATCGGATCGGGGTGATTTTTTTTTGTAGGTCATGGACCACATATCTGCTCATATACCGAGTTTCAAGATTGTAAATCTTTCGGGGCGGCGTGTGCAGATAGCCGAAAACCCCCCAACTCGGGTTAAGTATATACAGGGCCGCGAGTTCGTCGTCGCCTAAGCACAGTCGCGTGCGCTTGGCTGCGGGCGAACGACCGTCGCCCTAGATTGGTTATGTAATAGGCGTAAATAAAGCAACAGATTCCTTGCCATGACTTTACGAGTGAACATAGGCGCTAGCATGGTAGAACAGAGTGGGGCAAGTGCCCCCCTTGAGAGACAGAGGAGACCAGTAACCTGCAATCGGTATAACCACTCACTTCGTAGGAGGATGTTATCTGCAGCTTGTAGAAGACGGGTATATAGGCGAAGATCATCAGCAAGCTGGCGATGATTTCTGATCCTACAAGCATGTAGTATTGAACCCCATAGACGTACATCTCGGCCGGTATCGTTAACATGGATATGCCCGAGATGGAACTGAAATAGCAAGTGATACAATCATAAGTGAATCGGTCAAACCTAAAATATATACTATAATGAAAACATTTATTTAATTGCACAATTCAATTCAAATTTATTCACTTTTTCCAACCACAAACGACGATAGTTTTGAACAATACCTAAAAATAAACCTGCAGTCTTGGCTCGAGCGTTAAGCGCGCGACTCTGATTCGGAAGGTCCCGGGTTCCCATCCCCGGCAGACCGGTTTTATCCTAGGTTTTCCTCAGTCGTTAATGAGATTGCAAGGGATTGAGTCCTCTCTAACAGCCCTCGAACATCCCTTCACATGATTCTATCCTATCCGCAACATACCTAGTTATAGACACCTGAAGAGTGTAACTAGCTTAGAGAGGACTAGAAGACTAGACTAGAAAGAGGTTAAGAGCATATGTGGATCAGATGTTGTCTGATATTCCAGTCTCTGTACAGCGTTTAACTGCGATCAGAGAGGAACAACAACGGGACCCGGTATTGGAAAAAGTATCACAATACACCACAAGCTAATGGCCTAACAAAAACATGGTTAATCCAGAACTTCTTCCGTACTATAAAGAACGGAGTAACCTTCTATACACAGAGGGGACACTGCTATACCGAGATAGATTGGTTGTCCCGAAATCTATGTATCAAGACATGCTGTGGAGAATACATATAGGGCACCTGGGAATTAACAAGTGCAAAGAGCGAGCAAGAGCATCACTCTGGTGACCGCGCATTTCACAACACGTTCAAGATGTGGTAGAAAATTGCCATAAATGTGTGGAACACCGACAGAACCACCCAGAACCCTTAATGTCCTCCTCCTTTCCTGAAAGACCCTGGCAAAAGATAGCAATGAACCTGTGCCAGGTTAAAAATCACCATTATCTCATCATTGTCGACTATTTTTCCAGATTCCCAGAATCAATCGTTTTATCCAGTACTACATCCGGTGCAGTCGTCAATGAACTAAAGATATTATTTGGACCGTTTGGTATTCCAGAAGAAGTTGTGTCAGACAACGGACCACAGTTCAAATCAGTCCAGTTCAAAGAGTTTTCACGAGCATATGAGTTCACACACACCTGTAAGGAAATGTACTTTGATTTACTGCCTAGCCAAAGAAGGCGGTGATATTAGTATTGTTGGGATTAGAAGAAAGACAGGGAAGATGGTGGCTTGTTTTAGGATGTGAAATGATTGTAAATGTTAAATCTAAATGGACTTTAATAAATAGAAAGTGATGTTAAAAGGTGAAATTGTTATTTGTATTTGATTCTCCGTGACGGAATACAGATATCTAATATATCAGAAGTGGGATTCTACAGGATTCTACCTACGGAACCACGTTATATTTGCATGAAGTAAGACCACGTTTTGTTGAGAAATTCAACACGGAAAAACAAACGCCCACAGACCTTTGCGTATTACAAATGAGTTTCCTGACGACTCAAAAACTGAATGACCATCCCGAAAACAGCTACAAGGTAAGCCTAGACCTGAACTAATAGAGTTACATGGCAGTGATCCTTCCCTTGCCAAGATGTTCACACGGTCGCAAGGTGACGTAGGCTTTGTGCCTACCACCACTGAAGGCTTTGTGCCTACTAGGCCTACCACTCTTATCTAGGCTCTGTGCCCACCACAACTGAAGGCTTTGTGCCCACGATCACTTCCAGTTCAGGCTTTGTGCCTCCTACCACTCTTAATCTAGGCTTTGTGCCTACAACCACTTCCAATCCAGGCTTTGTGCCTATGTTTCCTTACAACCAAGGCTTCGTGCCCAAGACCACACAAAACCCAGGCTTTGTGCCTACGATCGCTTACCAACCAGTGTATGTGCCCACACATGTCAGGCCCAGTCCAAACAGCAGGCAAAAGGGGCTTACAACCCAAGTGCAAACCTAGAATCCCCCCGTGAACCTAGTGTCAGGCACGCTAGGCCTAACTTAGCTTCACCTGCACGACTAGCGCCCAACGCTCCCCATACTCTAGGTCTACCATGTCCTGTAGTCATCCACCCCCGGGTTTTGTGCCCGCTACGTCTAGCATATGTCTTTCCCCACAAATGGCCAAGGGCTTCCAGGCCAGATACAAACGCAACTGGGTTACTACGCCAATAAACCACGTGTGGCTTCAGTAAATACAACGCAGCCTGTGGTATCATCGGGGGTAGCTAATGAAACGTATTACCAAACCACAACCGACGGCTAACAGGGTAAGTGGGGGCGGACAATAACATGCAGTTGTTACTACAAATACTAATAGAACAAGGGCGTCAGACGTCTGAAATGATGCGTCAGGAAACAAACGGACAGAGAAACTACGTGACCGTACCAGACCAAAACCCAACCACCCCGACTTTTATGGTGAAGGGTCTCGTTTTAAACACCAACGGCTTGGTTAAAGATTATCGATCGAGTAGCTAGCGTAACAGATGGCCTGACGAAGTAAGACTGCAGACCGCACGTGCCCACTTAAAGAAGGGCCCCTGTCTTGGTTCGACAACCCAGACAGGATTTTTGATTCATGGTTAAAATTTGAAAATCAGTTCAAGGCAACGTTTGGAGCTGAACCCGACCAGGTTACAACTCACTACGGAAATTTTTAAAAGCGAGCGGAATCCAAACGAACTGTTCATGAGTTTTTTCACGATAAAAGTTCTCCTTGGGGAAAAACTCAAGCTAACTTTTAGACCGCGTTAAATTCTACTTCATCGAAGGGTTAAACTACACATCAATGGGGGGACTTCTAATGAGTAAGGTTTCACTACAGTCCGGACCATATCCTTAATGATATAAGAGAATATGAGCGTTTACAATTAAGAAAAGCCAATAGAAAAAAATAAAGTTGTCTCATTGTCGCATGGCGGAAAACCTAATGTTCAGGCGTCATATCTGCCAGAGACTCAAGGACCAACGAATAGGGCGAAAACAAAGAATCCGACGCTAGGACGAATGAAGACAAAAAACCCAAAAATAATCCAAGTAGCAACGCAACAACCGCTAAAAAACTGGAATGATGGCCGCAAGTGCTATAATTTGTAATAAATATGGCCACTTATCTAAAGGGAATGCCCATCACCCAGACGTCCCCGTGTTTTTGGTGAATGTAAGGGAAAAAGGTCACTCTTCATCATACTGTCCTAAAGCAAAACTAATCCATCAAAAACTGTACTGGCTTCGAGACAAGCTTTAAGACCACGCCTGCGGTAAACAAATTTTTGAAGCCGGTCTTCATCAAAAGGTCACGAACACATAGCGTTCATAGATACGGAAGTTCGTCCTGCACAATAAAAGCCTCGGCGGCAATACGAAACAAAAATTAGTAATCCTTCCAACCACCGAAAAACTTTACGGATTTGGCGAATCTATACTGAAGCCTTAGGCGAAGCTAGTGTTTCAATAAAAAAAAAATAAAAATCCAAGTGGAAGGGATACGATACTAGTAGTTCCCGGGCAAGCACAAAACCCGGCGGACTTGATGATAGGCCGTACAGTAACGGAATTACCGCATATTGCCTACATTCGCGTTGATGATAAGTTAATTTTTGGATATCGGAACGAAAGTCCATTTAAAGATCTGGACATTTCGGTGCCAGAATCTGTAAAGTTGATAGTAATGGAGGATATGAAACTACCACCGAATAACATGAATTTCGTACAAGTAGGCACGAAAAATCTTAGTGACGATCTCTTTGTCCTTTCGAATCAAGAATCAAAGCAAGAGAAGTTGTTCCAACTCCGTGAAGGCAAAACGATTATTCCCGTGGAGAATAATTCCCCTTACAAAATAGAGTATAGGAAGGGAGAACAATTCGGTCATGCATATGTACCCGAACAAGTTTACCAACTGCACGTACAAAATACTCTAAAAGCATCGCTTGAGCCAATACATGAAGAAGAGCTCAATATAGGAAAATTTAAAACGACAAACCCTCAAGTAGTACGCTGGCATAAGGTGCTACAAGAATATTCTATGGTGAAATCCAGCACAGACCGGGCATGAATATTGAGATGATATTAGGGTTGTTATTAGTTACATTAATAACTCGTTGTTGAACTTAGATTGGGTTCTTTAATTAATAGAAACAGGTAATACGATACATAAGTGAAACCTCTATGTCATGGCCTCCAACCAACAGGAAAACGGAAGTCACCATGCCTAGGTCATATGACCAAACACAGCCTTCTATTTGGCTGTCTGCATCCACATCATGCAGCGGTGACCAGTCAGCTGTTGCGTCATAACAAAACATCACATCTCCCTTTTTATTTTTTAAAAGTTCATACTGAAACAAGGGAGTTGGAAAAATACAACCAAATTTCCAGTTACAATAACTACCGGCAGAATACAATTTACAATAATTAATAGACAATACACATGTTTGATGAACCATAAGGAGAGGATACATAATGTTCTTTACTACTAAATGTACCACTATATTAACATGTACA
Organism: Sweltsa coloradensis; assembly: GCA_024449915.1. Classification (NCBI taxonomy): domain Eukaryota; kingdom Metazoa; phylum Arthropoda; class Insecta; order Plecoptera; family Chloroperlidae; genus Sweltsa; species Sweltsa coloradensis. The sequence continues at coordinate 42,278 of JAMZAV010003902.1, read as the reverse complement.
GTATTGCAAATAGTGATCACTTAAATTAAACATAATCATTAAATCGAGAAGGTGGTTTGATAATGCGCCCACTCCGGGTTTGATTATTATTTTTATTACCAGTGGGAACAGCTTTACCAGGTGAAAGTACCTGTGAGCTTGAAGCATTAGCATTACCATTACTGGTTGACATTTGCACCCGTGGCAAGATATCAGGATTGAAATTGGGTGGAATCAGCTGAGCCTCCTCTGCTGGATTGAATACATCAGTAGGCCTAGGTCTATTGACAACTGCTGACTTCCTCAAGTCATGCCTATTCCTACGGAGCACCTGCCCATCTTCAGTACTAATTCCATATGATCGAGGCAAATTATGTTTCTCAATAGTTTTTAGCTGGTTCCCAAACACCATCTCTCCTCCAAACAACATTTTCATCCTTTTCCAAAGGTATGAGTGGTTTAGCATTTCTGTCATGAAACAACTTTTGTTTATTTTGAAGTACCTGAAGGGTAGGGACTACATTTGTCTGTACACAAGGATCTAACTGAGAAGCTACCACTGGAATGCGTGTTTTCAGCTTTCGCGACATCAGTAGTTGCGCTGGCGAAACCTGCATTCCCGTGATAGGCATGTTTCGATACTCAAGAAGAAACATGTACAAGTCACCGTTAGTATGATTTGCCTTCTTGAGCATGTTTTTAGCAATTTTAACCGCATTTTCTGACATGCCATTCGATTTTGGATACCGCGGGCTTGATGTTTTCGTTTCAAACTGCCATGCCTTTGCAAATGCCTTAAATTCCGCACTGGAAAAAGGCATGTTGTCCGACATTAACGTATCGCAAACGCCCAGCCGAGAGAATACCGCTTTGAATTTGCCAATAAGTTCCTTGGCGGTTTTGTTCTTTATCTGAATTAACTCTATCCATTTAGAATAGAAGTCTTTGATTACCAAATACGAGCTTCCTTTATATTCAAGGATATCAGCTGCGATAGTTTCCCAAGCTCGATTAGGGACAGGATGTGGCAAGAGAGGTTCTTTAGTGTTTTTAGGGAGGAACCTTTCGCAAGTAGCACAACTTGCTACAAGATTGTTTATGTCCCTAGTCATACCTTGCCAACAAAATGTTTGTCTAGCCCTGGCTTTAGTTTTTCCCATGCCAAAGTGGCCTTGATGCAAGAGATCAAGCATGCGTTTACGTAGTGTAGGAGGAACAAAGAGTCTGTCACCCACAAACATTAGTCCTTCATCAAAGGATAACTCATCCTTTAGGTTCCAAAAATATTTAACCGAGGAAGGGACTTGATGAATGTGTTGTGGCCAACCATTGTAGTGTAAATCATGCAAAATGTTTGCCTCTTCACACTTCTTTGTCTCTACCTGAAATTCAACCCTCCTATCGTCAGACATCGGTAGATGTTTAGAGATTGAATGGATAACTTGGTTGAATTCCGGGTCATCGTTGACTGTGTATGGCAGATAGGCACGAGACAATGTGTCTGCCATATACATGAATTTACCGGGTAAATATTCAACTTCCAGGTCATACTTTAGTATCTTAAGTTGCATTTGCTGAAGTCTAGGCGAAATTTGATTTATGTTTTTAGTCACAATCGGAATTAGGGGTTTATGATCGGTTTGGACACGCGTTTGCCTACCGTAAATATATTGGTGGAACTTTTGAACACCATAGCAAATCCCGAGCATTTCCTTTCTATTTGAGGATACGAAAATTCTGTTGGGGTCATGCTACGAGAAGCGTAGGCAATTGGTCTACCATCTTGCAACAAACAGGCACCCAAGCCCGATTTCGATGCGTCTGTCTGCAGACACAACGGTTTCTTTTCGTCATAGTAGGGTAACGTAGGTGCTGAGCATAGCATCCTTTTTATTTCTAGCTCGGCTTTAACCTGTTCTGGTCCCCACTCCCATTGAACGGTATATTTTAACAGTTGTCGAAGTGGTTCCGAAATACTCGACAAGTTGGGAATGAATTGACCCACATAATTTACCATCCCTAGAAATCTCCGTAACTCGGTTACATTTACAGGAGAGGGCAATTCACGAATTGCTTTCACTCTTTCTGGATCAGCTTTCAAACCATCAGCTGAAATTATGTGTCCCATATACTTTACCTCGTTCACCCTGAACTGAAACTTATCAGGATTGAACTTGATACCTAAGCTTTTAGCACGCTCAAATACCGACACGAGAGCCTTGTCATGCTCTTCTAGCGTTCGACCTGCCCCGATTAAATCATCGAATATTACTTGGACATTAGCGAGATCACCAAAGTTTTCAAAATTCTTTTCTGAAATACCTCAGCGGCAGACGAGATACCATACGGCATTCTGAGGAATTTGTACGGCCGAATGGACTATTGAATGTACAGTAGTCTGTACAACTAGAATCTAAAAGTACTTGCATGAATCCCTCAGACATGTCAACGACTGAGAAATAGGACATTCCTGATAGATTAGTCAGAATGTCATCAGTTGTAGGGATCGGGTAGTGTTCCCTCTTAATTGCTTTGTTTAAGTCTTTAGGATCTAGGCACACTCGTAGAGAACCATTTGCTTTCTCCACTATTACCAGGTTACTCACCCAGTCAGTAGGTCCACTGACTTTTTCAATTATTTGCCTCGACTCCAATGAGTCCAGTGTATCTTTTAGTTTCCCCCTCAGTGACACTGGTACCTTCCTAGGTGGGTGGATAACTGGCACACAATCTGTCTTAAGAATTATTTTATGCGTACCTGGCATGCAACCTAACTCACCATAAAATACCTCATTGTACTCTGAAGTACATTTCTCCTTGGTTAGGCCCATACTAGGCTTACTTTCCTCAAGCACATTGATTCTTTGCACAAGGTTGAGTTGTACACATGCACTTAGACCTAACAATGGCCTACATTCAAAGGTCTGCTAGCATGAAACTAATTTTCACTGGCTCATTTTGTCCTTTAGAACACATTAGTTCCACTTTACCTACCGGTTTAACCTTGTGGTTGCCAAAAGTTATTAAAGTGGTATTGGTTTTAACAACCTTTGCATTTTGACTACGTTTAGCTGTTTGAACAGCTTGTCAGGTATGAAACTCACCTGAGCCCCTGTGTCTAGTTTGAATTTTACCTTACCAGCGGGCCCTCCTAGGCCTAGGCCCACATCAATTATTGATGTCCACTCACGTCCCTCTAGGCCTAGCACACTGTGCATTTTATACTGTTCAGACACCATTTCCACATAAAGTTCATCTATATCAGAGGTGTTAGATTGTTTTTCTTCAGATTCTACACAGTCACAGGCGTGTACATTCTTCTTCGAGCACATTTTCGCAAAATGATTGAATCCTTTACATTTATTACACTGCTTATTGTAAGCAGGACACGATTTTGGTACATGGTTGTACCCACATTTTGAACACTTGATTTTTGTAGCACTACTGTTGCCATCATTCATAGGCCTAGGCGGTTTCGGTAGGCCTACGGTCTTCTGCTTTTCTCCCGGCTGTTTCTTCACGTAGTCGATGGCGGTCTTCTCCTCCAGGACCTGTGCTTGCTCTCGACTCACTTCGGCAGCTCTGCAGAATTCTGATGCCTTCTCTAGGGTGAGATCCGGAATTCGTAGTAGTTTCTCCTTCATCCCCGGATACCTAACCCCAACCACTATACGTAGGAGTAGTAGCGGTTTTAGGTTTTCACCAAACTCGCACGAGTTAGCAAGGATCTTCAACTGCGTTAGGAACTGGTCAAATGTTTCGCTCTCGCTTTGAGAACGATTGAAAAAACATGTATTGTTCAAACACTATGTTCTTCTTTGCGAACAGTACGCTTCGAATCTGCTCATCACGGCCTCGAGCGATTTCCTTTCTTGATTGCTCAAATCAAACGTATTATACGTCCGTAACGCTTCGTCCCCAATTAGATTGAGAAATATTGCGACTTGGTCTTCAGGGTCTTCTTTGTAGCCCTGTGACGCCCTCATGTATATTTCGAATTTCTGCTTCCAGAATTTCCAATTTTGATGGACATTTCCCGACAATTCCAATTCGGGGGGCTTCCTATATTCTTAGACATTTTCTTCTCAAGTTATTTTGGCAGTTACTATGCTTTTACAACTGAAAATGCTAATTGTAAGTGATTCTAGGCTATCACTTACCATGTGGTCGGCGAATGTGAGGTTATGCGTTCACTTATCTTTTATTATCGTCTGAATCCTAACCTGTATTTCTGCTGCGTACTTCTTGACACCATGAGATGATATTAGGGTTGTTATTAGTTACATTAATAACTCGTTGTTGAACTTAGATTGGGTTCTTTAATTAATAGAAACAGGTAATACGATACATAAGTGAAACCTCTATGTCATGGCCTCCAACCAACAGGAAACACGGAAGTCCAGGCCTAGGTCATATGACCAAACACAGCCTTCTATTTGGCTGTCTGCATCCACATCATGCAGCGGTGACCAGTCAGCTGTTGTGTCATAACAAAACATCACGAATATGGCACACGTCGACGCGCTTAGTCGAGCCCCAGTAGATAAGGCAGGTCAAGGAGTCGAAGCAGATTTCGAAGACAGACTTGATATGTTCAACTGTCTTTCCATCGAGGACAGAGTATCTATGATACAAAGATCTGATGACGATACCCAAGAGATAATAAAAATCCTCGAGAAGGATAGCTACGAGCGATCAAAAGAAGAGAAAAATAAAGCAGCAGGATATGAGATTAGGAATAAAAGATTGTACCGCGTAGTTGAATCCGAGCACGAACGACGTTTACTCTTTGTACTACCTAAATCAATGCGAAAGAGTATTGTGGTGCGATGTCATGACCTCATGGGTCATTTTGGGCCCGAACGAGTAGTCTGCAAGATCAAGGAAAATTACTGGTTTGCAGGAATGCAAAGATATGTTAGAAGGCACATCTCCATGTGTTTAGAATGCCTGATGCATAAGACAATAGGAGGAAAACAACCAGGACTCTTACACCCAATCCCTCCCGGAAGGAGGCCTTTTGCGGTAATTCATATCGACCACCTAGGTCCTTATGTGAAATCAACCAGAGGCAATAATGAATTGCTAGTGATTGTCGATAATTTGACGAAATTCGTTGACATACATGCCGTGAAAAATACGTCAACCAAAAGCGTTCTCAAGATCATGGATTCCTTTGTCTTGGAAAGGGGTGCTCCGGAAAAACTGATATCTGACCGAGGAACGTGCTTCACCTCGATAGATTTTGAGGATTGGTGTAAGCAAAACGGTATCCAGCATATATTAAACTCTACGAAACACCCACAAGCGAATGGGCAAGTGGAGAGAACCAATCGAACGGTTGCAGTCCAGATTGCGCTATCTGTCAAGCGCGAAGACCATCGAGATTGGGACTCTGATTTAGCTGCAATCAAAAGAAACCTGAACTGTGCTGTTAACAAGACTACCGGCAAGAGCCCGTTTGAACTGTTGCATGGGTATAAGCCCTGTTTTCACGACGGATTGATGCGACCTTTAACCTGTTTACCGGAAAATGAAGAATGGCAAGATCCAAGCAAACTGCAAGAGACGGCGATACAGAAAATCGAAGAAGGTCAGAAGAAAATGAAAACGTATTATGATAAGCATCATCACGACAATAAGAAATTTATTGTTGGTGAGCTAGTAGTGATGAAAAGAGGTCCTATCCCTACTGGTAATCCCACCAAATCTCAGGCAAAATTCCGTGGTCCTTTAGTTATAACTAAATGCCTACCTTCCGACACCTATCGTGTAGAACAATTAAATCCCACTAAATCCCACTATTATTCCACCACTGCACATGTCTCTCAGTTAAAAGGTTGGCGGAATACGGAGGAAGCAGATGATGATGACCAAGAAGCCGAGTCCGATGATGACGTGGCAGCCGGTGATCCAGTGTCTACCAACGAAGGCGGAAGAGAGTCCGATGGCGATAAAGAAGATGTCCCGGAGGCCGATGACGAGGGAGATTCAAGACGGGAATCCAGGGAGAGGAGACGACCAACCCGCTATGATGATTTTGTTTAATTCTTTACTATGTTGTATGATATATAAACACTCAAAGTTAAAAGTAAATCTTGTAAGTTGAGGCCAACTTACATTTTCAGGACGGCCGTGTGTAAGGAAATGTACTTTGAATTTACTGCCTAGCCTAAAGAAGGCGGTGATATTAGTATTGTTGGGATTAGGAGAAAGACAGAGGAGGATGGTGGCTTGTTTTTTAGGATGTGAAATGATTGTAAATGTTTAATCTAAATGGACTTTAATAAATAGAAAGTGTCAATAGTGATGTTAAAAGGTGAAATTGTTATTTGTATTTGATTCTCCGTGACGGAATACAGATATATAATACACCACTAGCAGTCCCGGATTCCCTCAGAGCCATGGAATGGCCGAGCGCACGGTGAAGACGGTGAAATCCATACTCAAGAAGTCAAAAGACCCCACCTTGAGACTATTGTCTTATTGTACTACTTCCTTCGAGAACGGATACAGTCCAGCAGAACAACTAATGAGAAGAAGACTACGAACAACCCTACCGGTGTTTCCCGAGACACTAAGTCCAAAAATAATTGATCGGGAGTCACTACAACACAAGGAAAGAAACCTTAAAGAAGACCAGAAAAAAAATTACGATCAACGTCACCGTACATCATATCTAAAGTCCATCGAGATAGGTATGCCAGTCTGGCTAACAGACATGGGCCGTTAGGGGATCGTACAAAATCTCTACTCGTCAAGGGGGTTTGCGAAGAAACCGCAGACACCTAATTCCTGTCCGGGAACTGCCAAAAGAAAGGGAAAACCTGGCGGAGGAAGAAGAGAACATCCAGACACCAGAACAGCTTACACCAAGACGGTCGACCGAACACTAACCGAGCGTAGAGCAGTATCGACTCGTCGTTGAACCAGATCCGATCAACAAGCAAATGTATACAACAAAGAAAGGCCCACGAGTAGTACCGCCTAGTAGACTAGATCTATAGACTAGGAAAACGCTAAAGTCCCGCCGCGTTGATGGATGAGCTTTTTGAAGTTTTTAGTTTGCGTGGGATATCTTTACTTTTGCAAGTGCTTTGTTTTGCTGCCTACGCATTGTAGGTGATTGTTGTCAAGTTTCTATTGTAACTTGTCAATTGGTATTATTTACCGTTAAAAAACTTATATTAAAACTTTATTTCTATGGATTCTGGCTACTTTTTTCAATTTTTTCTTTCAAAAGGTACTACATCACCATAAACTTAATGTCCATGTATAATATGAACGTTGCAGCCCCACCCGTTTGGGCAGAATTGGCCCAAATGGCACGAAAATATTGCACAAAAAATCAAAAAACTTATATTAAAAGCTTTATTTCTATAGATTCTGGCTAACTTTTTCAACTTTTTCTTTCAGAAAGCAATACATCACCATTACCTTATTGTCCATGTGAAATATGAACGTTGTAGCCCCACCCGTTTGGTCAGAATCGGCCCAAATGTCACGAAAATATCGCACTAAAAATCGAAAAAAGTCGTAAAAGTACGATATTCATGAGAAATATTTCTTCGATTGTTCCCAAAAACGTAGCAAGTCTAAGTTCAGAGATTTCGAAGGTCCCCTCCAATTTTCATCAAGATCGCATATGCCGTTTTCCCGGTAGAGAGCGAACAAACAGACAAAAAAACTAACAAAAAACAAAACACCCGAGCTATTTTTCTTGGGTAACGTAAGTGAAAAGAAAAAAAAATGAAAGTGAAATTGAAGTCTTCACTTCGCTCGCTACGCTCGCTACGCTCATCCAACAATCTCTAGACAATCTCTAGATTAATCATGATTATGATAATACAACTAATGATTGTTTTCTTTAGTGATTTAGGTTTCAAAATAATTAGATTAGGTTACTCTTTGATTAGATAATTACTCACGTTAAAAATGATTTGGACTTCATTATAATTATATTTCGATACTCTTGAACTAGGAAGCTTTGCAAACGCTTTTTCACGCGCTTTGTTGAATGAGCATAATGGTTTAAGGGGTCATTTCACTGAAAATGTATGAAAAACCAGCAATTTTGCGTTATATTTTGTTTCAATTTTTTTTTAGTTTACTTTTTTACTTATTGACTACGTTAATTTATTTTATGCTGATATAATGCTAAAAGCATTAAATGAATTTTTTTTCTTGAGCGCTGCATGGTATTTTGCATGGGAAAATGGCTTACCAGTACTGATATTAGGCCTAATCTAGGACTGTATAGAGTGTTATTCATAATAATTTTAGTCAATTTTAAAGAATCCAGATTAACAGGTTATAAATGCCCAGTGAATTCATGTAAAATAAATAAACCGAACCTTTAGGCTATGTTACATTCAAATTTACCAAAAAAGAAAAACATAAATAAATTTTAAATGCTATTATCTCAAAACTTTTATTCTAGCACATTTGCTAACATTGTTTCCTACTTCTTCTAGAGTTTTTAAGATAAAAGGATAGTTTCTTTTTTAATATGCTCACAAGTCTTATTCTGACAAATTCACTAGACACTTTTTTCCCTTTGAATCCCCTTGAAGGGGGATGTGTGGTGTCACTGAGTAGTTGTATGAACTGTCTAGAGAAGAAGAAGAAGAAGACTTCCGCCAAGAGCAGCGTACGTAAGCCTACACCTAGCTCCTCACTGTAATCTATGATTGGTATTGATAAACCTTGTGTGTAACCTAAGGAAGCTAATAAACAGGTATTGTAATAACTATGTATGCTATGAACTACCAAATCATTACAGGCAGGTACATTTCTCGTTGGAGGTTTAGCCTTGCGGAGGACCTTAGCAATGTGTTGACGCACCTTCTCAGCTTCATCGTCAGGAAAGCCTATTGCTAATTCAACGCCACAAAATAATGTCTTCCACTGGCAAGTAACTCGGGGCAACTGCAAAATTGAACCCTTTAGCGAAGACTGAGGTGGGTAGTCCGACAAGTTGTGGACTGCATGTGAGGGATCTCTCTTCTTGGCTGCTGGTTTCTGTTCACGTGTAGTGCCGTCAATTTTCTGATTTCTCTCTCGGTTGTAGACAGTCTATTTCTGCTCTCTCTCTGAGGTTAACTGGTCAATTCCAGCAAACATCAGTGGGTGTTTAATTTTTGTTGGAAGTAAATGAATGTTCAACAAGTCAACAACTCCTTAGCAATAGTGTTTAAGTCCCTACGAGCATTCTTTATAACGTCGCGAAAGAGCGCCATACTAGCACGTTTTAGAATATTATTGATAGTAAACGAACTGGTATGATAACTCAACTTAATTGCCACGGGAATAAGTCCTTTATCACTGCAATGAAGCAGAAAAGTCAAAATGCACACTCACCTAGCCTTCTTTCTACGAAAATTCTCAAATATTCTAGTAAGATGTTCATATCCTCCCCATAAGGCGTGTAATAGATAGTTGTAGGTTACAATAAAAATATAATTAAACAAAACCGCCTTACAAAGGCAAACCAAATGTTAAGTACAAAATCAAATCAAATGCAGTAAAAACCTTGCAACCACATCACTGTGCTAAGCTCTTTGCTTGACTTCTTGTCACCCTTCTCACAGGCTGAACTGTTCTTTAACTGCTGTTATCCTCTTTGACATGTCTTGCGTAGAAGCTCTGGAATTTGTTGGACTAAAATTATGACTTCTTGTCAACATTCTCGTTGGAGGACTCTGGTCTTCAACTGTTGGCACGACTCTCGGACCGTGTACCCAGCGCAATCTTGATTACTTGTTGTACGGTTCTCAGGTACCAATCTATTTGCCAGAACAGGCTGGGCCAGACGTTTGCCATCATCTCGCTTGTTCAAATTATGGGGGCGTTTTTCAATTTCTGCTGCCTCTCTGACGGTACGGCTAGTCAGATGGCTGATCATGGCAAGAGACCTCATTCCTTCAAAGTCTATAAGTGACCCTTTTTCTTGACATGTTGCGCCAAAGCAGAAGTGGTTTCCAGCTTGTTGACTGCAAGCATGTGTTCTTGTAGGCGCATTGACATGTTTCGCCCTGTCTGGCCAAAATAAGTCAGATGCCCATGGTCTTGACATGTGACTCACCTTGCTTTGAGAAACATTGAGATGGGAAAGGTGCTCATGGTCTAGTCATGTATGTTACTCACCTTGCTATGAGAGACATGGAGATGGGGAAGATACCCATGGTCTTGCCTCCCATGAGATATTCGGCTGTCGAGTCCTGCTTCTGCTTGGCGAAGAACCCGAACCAAACTCCGATCAGAGCCGAGACCAGGAGCAGAAAGCCGAAGACCAGGTAGTCCACGAGGGCAAAGCTTGTATCATCGTCCATGTTAGGAGGGTCGTTAAATCTGCACACAAACAATGTGTATTATTATACTTTTTTGGAGTAATACAACATACGCTTTCTGTAAAGGGAACACTGCATTTTAGAAGTATAGTAGACGCTAGAAGGTAAATGGGCACCGAAAAGGCTTTTTTACAAGTAAGTGACTGTTGAGCTAAGCTAAGAATTATGCAATGAACTTACATATGTTCTTGGTTTAATATACAATACCGGGTCTGAAACCCTCAAATGTAGAATGATTGTATTACCAGGGGAGAAAAACGCGTTTTGCCATGTTTGCAGAGTGAGTTGTGGGGCATTAAGAATGTATTGACAGACATTCTGTTTGTTCTGATGTAAGTACAATGCCATGAACAATGACTGTTGGTAAATTGTTAGAAAATATAATGTTCTGGTCTTGGGGTCGAAAGTTTTCCTTGGCGGGAAGTAGGAACCAACGACACGGATTACACCTGTAGCACAGGCAGTTGAGATGGAAGTTGCTACAATTGCAGTGAGCGGTGGCATGAAGTCTTTAGAGTATCAAGAAGTAGATGGTATTTGATAATTGCAGTGCCCCCTGGACGTGCGAGCGGTGTGATGGAAGGAGGTGTGTTTCACTCAATAGCGTAAAGTCAATAGATAGTAAATTGATTATGTGCAGTAGACAAGTAGTTCTGGTGTTTTGTTTCTTATTCCACTGTTTGCGATCCAGGCGAGTGTTCGTAATGGTTTATGGGTGGTTATTGACAGAACATATGGTTTGGAGAAAAACTGGCAGTGTGGCTATGATTGGATCTGTGGATAAGGAAGTAAGGCTTGCAGCAAAGTTTGATATTATGGACCATACTTGAGGTGAGGTAGATGGAAGATTAGTATAAGACACGGCGGTAGCAAAGGTAGACTTAGTAAACTCGTACCGGATGTCAGCGCAATCTGTTCAGCGGTTCGGCTGATTTTCGACGTACAGATAGACAGACAGACACACAGAATCACAGAATGAGGGCCGTTTGAGTTGAATGGAGGCACTCAGTCGCTCCGCTCCCTCGTTTAATTAAGATTTGTTATTTTGGCTTCTCAAACTTTATCCATTGGGGACCCACGCCAATCCTTTTCTCAACAAAACACAAATAAAATAATTTGTTATATTTCCATTATCTCAGCTTCCGGTCATCTAATCCAATTACCGTTTGTAAAGCAAATGGCGACTGAGATGACTGACACCGGTGCAAATTTTGGCTTTTCAAACATTATCCATTGAGGGCACAAACCGACACGTCATTGTGTAACTCTTTGCCAATCCGTTTCTTACCAAAACACGAAGTATATAATTTGTTATTTTTGCATTATCTAAGCTTCCGGTCATCTTATCCAATTACCGTTTGTAAAGCACATGGCAACTGAGATGACTGATATCGGTGCAAATTTTGTCTTCTCTAACATTATCCATTGAGGGCCCACAAACTGATACGTCCTCACCTAACTAGCTAGCTAGCCAGCCAGCCAGCCAACTGGAGAAGAAAGTATTTTTGAACGATCTTGACGTCTCATTAACTTCTAGACGCATCAGCAGATTGGGATGAAACTTGAAATGGGTCATCTCATAGTAAAAGCCCATCGATTGAAGCAAGTTGCGGGTTTCTATCTTTCATGGTTTCGCGTCCGCAACTCCGTGTTAAGTGCTACTGTAGGCGTGCGCCGTGCGGTAATAGGCGCTTAGTGGAGGAGCCGCGCGTGGCTTGGCTCGGTGGGCTTCCGCGCACCTAGATTAAAAGTATCTGTTCGTGCGGCGCAATGGATTTATTGATCTCGCACTCGCAATTGTATTGACAATACAACATCGAAAAATAGTGTTTACTGTACCTTATTACAAAGACGATCCCAACAAAGCCAATTGTACCGGGAGACACATTCACAGAACTGCCACGATGTCGCCGTGAGTTGTAGCTTAACAATGTTGAAGCCTCATCGGCAAACACGCGAGCACATAAATCAAGGTGGCTTACGGTCGCAAATAATGATGCCGCACTTAGATGTAAAATCTTGCGCGGATCAAGATACGGCAAAGAATTCGTTGCTAGTTCCAAAGGTGAGGTTACGTTCGTGGACACAGTACGAAAATAACGTATTTATTTTATGAATAAAAACGTATACAATGGTAGGCCTAAAGAACGTATGATTATGGATTTACAAGGTCAGTTACTATCGTAAGTACAAAGTAAGGAAGGACTAAGTACAGCAATTAGAGGGCTTACGTTTTGTTTGGTTTAGAGTTAGACCTTCTGACAACTGAACTGAACCAACTAAATATGTCCAGGTGCTTTTCTAGTTATTGGATGAGCTAAGCGAAGACTTCAATTTCACTGACCCCCAAAAAATTTAGCTCGGGTGTTTTTTTTTTTTTTCTGTCTGTTTGTTAACTCTCTACCAGGCAAACGGCATATCCGATCTTGATGAAAATTGGAGGGGACCTTCGAAATCTCTGAACTTAGAGTTGTATTGTTTTTGGGTACAATCGAAGAAATGTTTCTCATGAATATCGTACTTTTACGATTTTTTTTCGATTTTTAGTGCGATATTTTCGTGACATTTGGGCCGATTCTGACTAAACGGGTGGGGCTACAACGTTCATATTAAACATGGACATTAAGGTAAAGGTGATGCATTGCTTTTTGAAAGAAAAAGTTGAAAGAGTTGGCCAGAATCCATAGAATAAAGGTTTTAATATGATTTTTTTTTAGGTTTATTGGATGAGCGAAGCGAAGACTTCAATTTCACTGACCCCCCAAAAATTTAGCTCGTTTTTTTTTGTTTTTTATTTTTGTCTGTTTGTTCGCTCTCTACCGGGCAAACGGAATATGCGATCTTGATGAATATTTGACAGGACCTTCGAAATCTCTGAACTTAGCCTTGCCAGGTTTTTGGGTACAATCGAAGAAATATTTCTCATGAATATCGTTACGATTTTTTTTCTATTTTTTGTGTGATATTTTCGTGCCATTTGGGCCAATTCTGACCAAACGGGTGGGGCTACAACGTTTATATTACACATGGAGATTAAGAGTATGGTGATGTAGTACATTTTGAAAGAAAAAGTTGAAAAAGTTAGCCAGAATCTATAGAAATAAAGCTTTAAAAATGAGTTTTTTTGATTTTTTGTGCGATATTTTCGTGCCATTTGGGCAAATTCTGTCCAAACGGGTGGGGCTACAACGTTCATATTTTACATGTTCCTTAAGGTTATTGTGATGTAGTACCCTTTGAAAGAAAAAGTTGAAAAAGTTAGCCTGAATCCATAGAAATAAAGCTTTTAAGAGGGTACGCTGAGCTTGGCTCAACTTAAATGCGCGCAAACAGGTGTTGATGATTTCTGCTGAACGGTTGGTAATATCATTACAAAATTTTGAATGGACGTTAATAAAGTACATTTATATTGATATCAGTAATTGGTCGCACAAAATAAGCCTTAAAGATCCTTTGCGAGACATAAGTCCAAAACGTGAAAAAATGGGAAATCCAAAACATGGATTACAATTCTGGAAATTCCCACCAAACCGTTTATCTTACAATAAAACCAAATTAACTTGCGCGTTCATATTGATTTAAACGTTGATATCCATTAGGCAAATTTAAGTTAAAAAAATCTGTACACTTGGAATAAATTCCCGAAGTTGACCAAAATTTAGTAATTTTTTGTGATTTCACTAAATTTTCATTAAAAATTAATGAATTAATTTAGGAATATGCATAATGGAAAACATAGATTTATTCTTTATAAACGTTAGTGTGAAATTTGATGATGGTGTTATAAACCGTTTACCCGAAAAACCCAGAAAGCTGAGCGCTTAAACTTGCCTCCGTTCTAGCCTCAGCAAACCCTCTTAATATAAGTTTTTTACGGTAAATAATACCAATTGACAAGAAACAATAGAAACTTGACAACAATCCCCTACAATGCGTAGGCAACAAAACAGAGCACTTGCAAAAGTAAAGATATCTCACGCAAACTAAAAACTTTAAAAAGCTCATCCATCAACGCGGCGGGACTTTAGCGTTTTCCTAGTAATAACAATTAACAAGAACAATAGAAACTTGACAACAATCACCTACAATGCATTCAATAAAGGTCTTGCAAAAAAAAGTGGTCCTACTCAAACTAAAAACTTACAAAAAAGCTCATCCATCAACGCGGCAGGACTTAAGCGTTTTCCTAGTTATGCGAATAGTAGGCCCCTACATATTAAATAGACTATTAACAAGTTGCCATTCAAATCGACGTGTGGAAGGTTTTACAAATGGGACAATGTTCACGGTCCAGGGGGGGAGGGGGGGGGGGGGGGGGGACATCATATAATTATTAAATCTAGGTGCCCGTTAGGGCGCCGCAGCCAAGCCGCGGTGCGCTACACACTCAGGCACCTTATACACCAAGCAGAGTTGGGGTGATTTCGAGGTGTCACCCAGCCATCATGAAACGTGATGTGAACTTGAAAACTATCAAAATCGAGGGGATTTAGGTACCCGACAACACATGCCAAATTTGGTTGGGGTACGAGCATTCCTTCTTGGTGAAAATATGACTTGCTTGAAACATGCTCAAAATCACTTTAAGGACGTTAGTTACTACTGACTAGGAAAACGCTAAAGTCCCGCCGCGTTGATGGATGAGCTTTTAAATATGTTTAGTTTGCATGGGCTTTCTTTACTTTTGCAAGTTCTTTGTTTTGCTGCCTACGCAATACGCTTTGTAGCTGATTGTTGTCAAGTTTCTTTTGTTA
Organism: Sweltsa coloradensis; assembly: GCA_024449915.1. NCBI lineage: Eukaryota > Metazoa > Arthropoda > Insecta > Plecoptera > Chloroperlidae > Sweltsa > Sweltsa coloradensis. The sequence goes on along the minus strand of JAMZAV010003902.1, from coordinate 27,196 downwards.
CCTGTCAATTGGTATTATTTTCCGTAAAAAACTGATATTAAAAGCTTTATTTCTATAGATTTTGGCTAACTATTTAAACTTTTTCTTTTAAAAGGTACTACATCACCATAACCTTAATGTCCATGTATAATATGAACGTTGTAGCCCCACCAGTTTGGTCAGAATTGGCCCAAATGGCACGAAAATATCGCACAAAAAATCAAAAAACTTATATTAAATGCTTTATTTCTATGGATTCTGGCTAACTTTTTCAACTTTTTCTTTCAAAAGGTACTACATTACCATAACCTTAATGTCCATGTATAATATGAACGTTGTAGCCCCACCCGTTTGGTCAGAATTAACCCAAATGTCACGAAAATATCGCACTAAAAATCGAAAAAAATCGTAAAAGTACGATATTCATGAGAAATATTTCTTCGATTGTACCCAAAAACAATACACCTCTAAGTTCAGAGATTTCGAAGGTCCTGTCAAATTTTCATCAAGATCGGATATGCCGTTTGCCTGGTAAAGAGTTAACAAACAGACAAAAAAACAAACAAAAAAAACAAAAAAAAAACAAAAAAAAAAAACACCCGAGCTAAATTTTTTGGGGGTCAGTGAAATTGAAGTCTTCGCTTCGCTCATCCAACTACTACTACTACTCCTACTACTACTATCTAATTCGTCAGTTTCAATTGCCCAGCGATTCTGACCAAACGGGTGGGGCTACAACGTTCATATTTTACATGGACATTAAGGTAATAGTGATGTAATTCCCTTTGAAAGAAAAAGTTAAAAAAATTGCTGGAAGGCTTCCAAATAAAGGTTTTAAAATAAGCCTTATACAGGCATACAATCAACAAGTAACTATAGTTACGTGACAATAATCGCCTACATTGTTTACAAAAAGCAAGTCTTTGTACCACTATATTTTTTCATTCTATTTTTAATTGGTAATACCATAGCAATTAAATTGACTTTGATAAATTTACTATATTTTAACAAATAATTTTGCAATGGAACTTGAAAAAGTAATGAGATCCCACACATAACAAAAACTTGTAAAAATACAGCCAAACCTTACACACTCAAAAGAAATGAGATCTAAAAAAAGGGCCAAGCTCATCTACCCTTCCACATTTGCGCATTCTTAATTCATAAACGTACAGTGTCCCGTAACAACACCCTTGAAAAGCTTGGCAAAATAGAATTTGCATGACCATTACGTTAAAATTAATTAGAAAAAAAAGAATTTGGATGAACTATTACGTTTAAATTAAAAGTTGCAAATTTTATTTTGCCTAAGCTTTTCAAGGGTGTTGTTACGGGACACTGTACGTTTATGAATTAAGAATGCGCAAATGTGGAAGGGTAGATGAGCTTGGCCTTTTTTTTAGATCTCATTTCTTTTGAGTGTGTAAGGTTTGGCTGTATTTTTACAAGTTTTTGTTATGTGTGTCTAATATGACTATAGTTTATGAGGTTATTTTAAATCCTATCCTAGAAATTTATCAATTTTTCTTCTCACGTTGAAAACACTAAATAATAATTGGATGAGCGAAGCGAAGACTTTAAATTTCACTTTCGTTTTTTTTTTTTTACTTCTGTTACCCCAAGAAAAATAGCTCGAGTGTTTTGTTTTTTGCTAGTTTTTTGTGTGTTTGTTCGCTCTCTACTGGGCAAACGGCATATGCGATCATGATGGAAATTGAAGGGGACCTTCAAAATCTCTGAACTTAGACCTGTATTGTTTTTGGGTACAATCGAATAAATATTTCTGGTGATTATCGTACTTTTACGATTTTTTATGAGACATTTTCGTGATATTTGGCGAACGGCTATTCCGATCTTGATTAAACTTCATAGGAACGTTTAAAATCACTGAAATTTTATTTGTTATGATTTAAGAGACAGTTGATGAAATATTTCTCATAGAAATCGTACTTTTACGATTTTTTCCCCGGTTTTTAATACGATATTTTCGTGATATTTGGGCCGATTCTGACCAAACGGGTGGGGGTACAACGTTCATATTTTACATTGACATAAAGATTATGGTGATGTAGTGCCTTTAGGCCTTTGCATAAGAGGCAAAATAGGCCTTTTCATGCTCACTTTTCCGGGCAAGTCCTCACATATATCAAATGAAAGCTTGAAATGTCCCCTTTACAAAAAAGTATGATGTATGATTGGGTCGGGTAGCTTTTGGTCAAAAAATGGGGGGTAAGGTCAAAATGTGTAAATTTGTGTTCAAGAAAACAATGGCCGAATAGATGTTCATGTATATCAAATGAAAGCTTAAAATGACCCCATTACGAAAATGTATGACACATTATCAAGGTGGTTAAATTTTGGTTAAAAAAATGGTGGGTTTGGTCAAAATGTGTAAATTTGAGTTCAAGAAAACAATGTCCGATTAGATATTAACATATATGAAATGAAAGCTTGAAATGACCCGATATCAAAAACGTATGACAGATTTTTGGGGTCAGGTAGTTTTTGGTAGAACTAATTGGGGGGGTTGGGTCAAAATGTGTAAATTTGATTTAAACATAGCCTACTATCTACGGGAGTGATTACCGATTGATGGAATTGAGAAATAAGCCAACAAAAAAAATTGCTCATTTTACAAACATAAAAGGTTAGTGAATTCAATTATGTTCATTTTAACAAAGTGTGCTCCAGCAAAAAGAAAGCTTGCACCACCATCTATCGCCTCTGATTTGTTAAAAGCACTGAAGAGTGGCGAGGAAGCGTATGACGAGTTCAAACGAACGAGGCTTGAAAAAAACCCCTCCAACAACGAAATTCCATGATAATATAAAGAAGCTAACTTGGGAACTTTCTCCACTCTAAATAAGAATCTACGTGTATCCAAAAAGGGCGTAGATTTGTCTGTAAAAACGGACAGAAATCTGTTATGCCGAATGTTAATTATTGCCGAGATCAGGCAACTTAAAATGCTAGATTTTTCTTTCACATCCTCTGGGCCCTATACCCAGGTCTTTAGCATCTGCAGACGGGACTTTGAGAAAAACTACCAAGGCTGTTTTGGCACTGGAGTTAGAAAAACATTCTTCACCTGCTGAGGATTTGGATATTCAAGGGCCAAAAGTATGCATAATAGATGCAATGGCAATAGTACAGAAAAAATCCTTTAACAGCCAAATGTGTGCAGATATATATATCAACATCAATTTACGTTCCATGCTTGAAGAGGCAAACGGATGCTCAGAAGTTCATGTTGTATTTGATGTTTATCGAGAAGTATCCATTAAAAACACTGAAAGCTTACGACGAGGTCCTGTCAATGCCATACAAGTTAAAAACATAGCACCTGGGCAGCGTATACATAGCTGGAGATTGTTTCTTGCAGACTCTGTTAATAAATCAAGCCTTAAAAAATATATTTATGAAGATTGGGTATCTCCAAAACAGCGCTTGAAACTACAGGATTGGATTCTTTATGTCACGTGTGAAGACCAATGCATTAAAATGACCCGAACATGGTTGGGAGATTTGTGCAGACGTGCAATGTTTGCAAGAAGAAGCGGATACGCGGATACTCCTTCTTGCCAAATATGCCTCCGACAACGGCTTTACTTCGACAGTCATCGTATCTGCTGACACAGATGTTCTTATCATCTGCCTATGGGCTTCATTTGATCTTAATGTATCACTTTTTGTTAAAAGAGGTACTCAAGAAAAGATCGCATTATGTTAATGTGTCTAAAATTGCAAATTCCCTCGGAAAGGAAGTATGCAAAGCTCTTATTGGCCTACACGCCTTAACGGGTTGTGATACGGTGAGTGCATTGCTGGAAGAGGCAAAGTTGGAGCACTGAAGAAATAATGAGATCTTGCGAATATCGAGCATGTTTGAGCCAACTAGGCAAATCTTGGATCATTGGTGAAGCGTTGGTTGCTACTCTAGAAGCTTTTGTCTGCAAGCTGTATTCATCACACTCATCTCGTCACAGATATAAACGTTGTACGCTTTGAATTATTTCGCAATAAGGGGGGGGGGGGGGGAAGGAAATTGATTTTTCTCAACTTCCACCTTGCAAGGACTGTTTCTTTCAACACCTTCAACGGGCAAACTATCAATCAGCAAATGCAGATGGGCAACTCGTGGTGGAGTGGATGACTGGATCGCCTGCCCCTGAAGCAGTGATGCAGCTTCTTGCCTGCAAATGTAGTAAGATTTGCAAGCTACCTGATTGCCAAATGCCTGGATAATAACCTTATGTGCACCGATGTATGCAAACTTAAGGGATGTACTAATATGCTACCAGCAGATGAGAATGAATGTGGTGTTTCGTCACAAAACTTGGAGTCTGACACAGATAGCGAATAGTAACTTCAAGGTACAGTTCATCAGTAATATGTTTATATTTCATATAAAATGTATGACGACTTTGTATACATGAAGACACGCCTTCATAAAACCATAACACCAACTTACTATTCCGAATGTATTTTAAAATGTGTTTATATGGTAAATGTAATATGGTTATATGGTTTAAAACTCCCCCATTTTAAACAAAAGGTTTCAGCAAAAAAATGGCCATGCTATTCAGTATAATGCTCGTCGTATCATTTAATTACTATTGTATAAAGACGTTTTCACAATATCATTGCAATTTTGACAGATTTTGTCTTAAAAGGCGATTGTCCCGCCTTTTTTTTTTTATCAAAAGCTACCCGTCCTAATTATACATCATACTTGTTAGCAAAGGGCTCGTTATAAGCTATCATTTAATATATGTGTGAACTTGCCCCCCACATGCATTGCAACGTAAAATACAGATTTTGACTTTTAACCCCTATTTCGACCATAGTATTAACCCTTACAATATGCAACCGTATATTTTTGTGCTGTTTATGATGCGTTCTTACATTTGATACATGAAATTAGTTTCATTAACTATTGATTTCTGCAACTCAAAATTCCATTTTTTTTGTTGCGCCCCCTCCCCCGCTCCCCTCTTCAATTGCCCAAAAACTACTAAACCCAATAATGCATCATACATTTTGTAAAGGGGTTATTTCAAGCTTTCATTTGATATATGTGAATATGTAATCAGGCATTGTTTTCTTGAACTCAAATTTACACATTTTGACCTTACCCCCATTTTGTTACCAAAAGGTAACCACCTCAATAATGTGTCATACATTTTGTAATGGGGTCATTTTAAGCTTTCATTTGATATATGTGAACATCTATTCGGTCATTTTTTTCTTGAACTCATATTTATACATTTTGACCTTACCTCCCCCCTGTTTTTGTACCAAAATCCAGCCGATCCAATAATACATCATACATTTTGAAATCGGGCCACTTCCGGCTTTCATTTGACATATGAAAATTTCTTATCGGGCATTGTTTTCTTGAACTCTAACTTACACATTTTGACCTTACCCCCCATTTTTTGACCAAAAGCTACCAACCACAATCATACATCATACTTTTTTGTAAAGGGGACATTTCAAGCTTTCATTTGATATATGTGAGGACTTGCCCGGAAAAGTGAGCATTGTCAACCTCTTATGCAAGGGACTACTTTTGAAAGAAAAAGTTGGTCAAAGTTCATAGAAATAAAGGTTTTAATATAAGCATTGTACAGGTTTATAATTAACAAGTAATATCAAGTAACCATGGAAAAGTAATGAGATCCCACTTAAAACGAAATCATTGGACAGAAATATTTTTTAAAAAAGCTCATCCATCAATGCAACTGGTAAAAGCGTTCGCGAAGCGGCCTAGTAATAATGAATATAAGGTTTTTAAGCATAAGCCCGCTTTAAAGGGGCTAAAAACCCCAAAAATTATTTTTTACCACGTGATCTATAGCACAATACTTCACTTAAATGACCGTTTAAAAAATTATATCTTGTAACTGTGATTTCACACGAATTTTTTAATATTTTTGATCCAGAAATTGGCGAAAATTGGTGTTTTGGAAAATTTCCTAAATCGGCTTTAACCTGCTTCTTTTTTGGTCCACATAGATACTAGAGCATAGTAACAATCTAAAATGCCCCTTTATAACATCGTGTCTTGAAACTGTGCCCAAATATACCCTCAAACACGCAAAAATATGCATTCCAAAATCACACCCCATCTTGGTAATCAGCATATTTTGACCGAACTACTTGCCCAAATAACAAAACAAAATATAGAGAATTTACAGAAAAGGCTGTCGAGTACGTCAATAATGGCTTAATATTTTTTTGGATCAAAATCCTTCAAGGTCAGGGGGCATAAAGATCGTCCCCATATTATTTATTTATGGGAGATTTTTGCCGATGGGACCTAGCTCGAAAAATGTCATGTTTGACAATTTTTTGGGAGGTCATGGTGGCCCCATAATTTTTCTGTTAATTGCTAAATTCATTACTAGTTAGCCTGAATGAAATATATTTTTGAGTTTAGCGGTTAAATCCCCTTAAAGGACATAGTTTTTAATTCATAGCAATTGTCGTAAAAGTTTGCCCCGATTGGGGTTCGAACCCAGAACCTCCGGCTTAACGTGCCATAGCTCTACCAATTGAGCCCCCGGGACTACAGAACAATCCTTTTTAACTGCTATCTGTAGTGACTTTTGACTTCCATGATATAAATCCAACAGAAGACTGCAATGTAGCTGCCCAATCTGAAAGATCGCATGGATAAATCCAATCACATCTTATCTCCCATGTGTGAAAGGGACCAAGCATGGGGGCTTGAGGAGCAGAGCCCCCCAACCATAGCGCCGCAGAATAAAATTTTTGAAATTCAGTTTTTTAGAGTGCGTTTGGTGCGTTTTAGAATAAAGTGGTGGGCTAATTGCAATATCGAATCAACGAAATTTTTGTGCAGTCAAAACTGGAAAACCACTAAAAAGAAGTGGGTCACTGAGGCGATGGATTATATTTATTGGATGAGCGAAGCGAAGACTTCAATTTCACTGACCCCCAAAAAATTTAGCTCGGGTGTTTTTTTTTTTTTTTTTTTTTGTTTGTTTGTTTTTCTGTCTGTTTGTTAACTCTCTACCAGGCAAACGGCATATCCGATCTTGATGAAAATTTGACAGGACCTTCGAAATCTCTGAACTTAGAGGTGTATTGTTTTTTGGGTACAATCGAAGAAATATTTCTCATGAATATCGTACTTTTACGATTTTTTTTCGATTTTTAGTGCGATATTTTCGTGACGTTTGGGCCAATTCTGACCAAACGGGTGGGGCTACAACGTTCATATTATATATGGCCATTAAGGTTTTAGTGATGTAGTACCTTTTGAAAGAAAAAATTGAAAAAGTTAGCCAGAATCTATAGAAATAAAGCTTTTAATATAAGTTTTTTCGATTTTTTTGTGTGATATTTTCGTGCCATTTGGGCCAATTCTCACCAAACGGGTGGGGCTACAACGTTCATATTATACATGGACATTAAGGTTATGGTGATGTAGTACCTTTTGAAAGAAAAAGTTGAAATAGTTAGCCAGAATCCATTGAAATATAGCTTTTAATATAAGTTTTTTACAGTAAATAATACCAATTGACAGGTAACAAAAGAAACTTGACAACAATCACCTACAATGCGTAGGCAGCAAAACAAAGCACTTGCAAAAGTAAAGATATCCCATGGAAACTAAAAAATTTAAAAAGCTCATCCATCAACGCGGCGGGACTTTAGCGTTTTCCTAGTGATATGATTTTTTTACCTTAGCAGTCACTGTTCAAATCGTCGGATGCATCATCTTCTGAATCAATGGAACTAGGAAACGCTCAGTTGGACGCGTTGATAAGAGAGCACGTGCTATAGCTAGACCCACATTGCACATTTTTTTTTTAAATTTTAAAATTTGCGACATTCGCTGTCCACGGAGCCATGTTTCCAATATTATTATTATTATTATTATTTTTTTTTTTTTTTTTATTTATTTATTTAACGTCTATCCTATAAATACTATAAATATACTATACTGAACTCTAAATAACCTTATTTCGGCAAATCACTGTCTGTAAACCTTTGAATGCTTACAAATCCAGATTAAAACACAAAAGTGATTTTCAGGATGACATATAAGTAAGAATACCACAGCCACCCTGTGAATTGCCAAGGTATTTGGGTAAACCCGTGGGTAAACCTTTACTTTGTGGATAAAATCCACCACCATCTAGAGGACCTTGACATCATTCCCTTGTTTAACTATTTGGTAACAAATAATACACTGCTTCCTCGATAGTATTTTTATTACTTCTAGGTAGCAGTGCATAGTGGCCAGAAACCTCGTGCGACTTTTCGTTGCCATGGTAACGTTACTTTTGATAGAATGTAATTTCCATCTACAATACTTATCGGATCAAAATAAAATTAACAAATTCGTGACCGGACGGCCATTCTAAATGATTTGGCCACCTCAGATTTTGTCGCCGTTAAGTTTAAAAAAAAAACTTTCGATTAACTTTAATGTAACTTTGTAACTTTTGAACGATTTTGCCACAAACTAATGGCATCAATCCAGAACAAAGCTTGCAGATGGTCCAAATTTCAACAAGATCCGAACCTCCGTTACAAACAAAAAAACAAAAAACAAAAACAAACCAGTGACTATTTTTTCGGGCAGTCAAAGGGAAACGCTTGCTTCGCTCGCTTAATTACCATGCTGCCGACATTCAAACAATCTTTTAGCCTACAAGCATGGGTACACTTCAGGTGATTGTCCAAACACTCGCAGGTCGGCATCTTGCAAATACGGGAACAGTTGCACTTGCAGGATAGTAGATTCATGACGGCCATAGGTGCTGGAGTTCCCACCATCCACTCGATGCTCAGATCTCCTTCTGCCAAGGTTTTTCCATATATACTTGGATCAGGAACATCAGGATTGGCTTCCAAGCAACGTATCCAGACCGCTGTTTGGTAGTTCGCTCGCAGGATGTGAAGCAGTAGGCAGTCGTTACAAGGTGGTAACCAATCAGACTTAATATCTCCACACTTACTCCTAAAAAGCTCGTAGCGCAGCTGGTTGACGCTTGATAGAGACGTAGTCAAACAGTACAGTTTACAGACAAAATCCTCGAGTTTTATTGGATGAGCGTAGCGAGCGAAGCGAGTGGAGCGAAGACTTCAATTTCACTGACCCCCCAAAAAATTTAGCTCGGGTGTTTTTTTTTTTTTTTTTTTTTTGTATTTTTGTCTGTTTGTTCGCTCTCTACCGGGCAAACGGCATATGCGATCTTGATGAAAATTTGACAGGACCTTTGAAATCTCTGAACTTAGACTTGCTACGTTTTTGGGTACAATCGAAGAAATATTTCTCATGAATATCGTACTTTTACGATTTTTTTCGATTTTTAGTGCGATATTTTCGTGACATTTGGGCCGATTCTGACCAAACGGGTGGGGCTACAACGTTCATATTTTACATTTACATTAAGGTAATGGTGATGTATTGCTTTTTGAAAGAAAAAGTTGAAAAAGTTTGCCAGAATCCATAGAATAAAGGTTTTAATATAGGTTTTTTAATTTTTTGTGCGATATTTTCGTGCCATTTGGGCCGATTCTGACCAAACGGGTTGGGCTACAACGTTCATATTATACATGGACATTAAGGTTATGGTGATGAAGTATCTTTTGAAATAAAAAGTTGAAAAAGTTAGCCAGAATCCATAGAAAGAAAGCTTTTAATATAAGTTTTTTACGGTAAATAATAAGAAATTGAAAAGAAACAATAGAAACTTGACAACAATCGCCTCCAATGCGTAGGCAGCACCACCACGCACTTGCAAAAGTAACGATATCCCACGCAAATTAAAAACTTCAAAAAGCTCATCCATCAACGCGTCGGGACTTTAGCGTTTTCCTAGTATTTATATCGTTGGAAACTCTCCAGTCCTTACCTAGCTTGCTTTATCTCGACACAGAAATGTGGATGTTTTTTCATGGTATTCAAAGCTCTCTTTTTTCCTTTACCACTGATGGAGCTCACCGAGTCACAACCAGATAGTGCATGGAGGCCAGGGAGGGCGTTGCATATTTCGAATCCCGACGAACTTGCTAGTTTTGACACATCAGCAAAGTGTGTTCGATTTTTGGTGCCTCTTTTTAAATACATTGCTATACTTATTCTGAAAGAAGCCCAAATGCTTAGAACTAAGACATCTGTGTCAGCTGAAACAACACTGCTGATTAAAACCCATTCACCGATGCATGCTTGGCGTGAAGAAGAATGCGAGTGTCTGCTTCTTCATGTGAAGAAATCAGTTCTGGACATAAGTTTCCATTCATCACAAGTAATTGATATGCACTCTTCTTCACATGTGACATATAATGTTCTACCACCAAGTTTCTTTTTATGTTGATCTGACTTCCAATCATCAAACATAAACTTTATAAGCTTGGATTTGTTTTTAGGGTTTTGCAGAAAGCCTCGCCAGTTCCTTATGCAGTGTCCAGAGGTCACATCCTGCACTTCAAGGGAGTTAGTATTTCCTCCTCTTTGCTGCCGCTCCAAGTTTCTAATCAAAGTCTCTCTGTAGACGTTGAAAACTACGTCCAACCTTTGGCATCCGAATGCTTCTCTGAATACTGATGCTAATATGTAAGACGAAACCTCGCCAAACGTTTTGTCGTTGTGGTTTGGTTACCATCCTGTACTATACCTACTCATGGCTTCGATTATACAAACTTTTGGATCATCAATAAACTCAGCAGGTGCAGTGCTATTATCGATCTCAATGTCAAGAACTGACTTATTTGTCTTTCGTACAAAGCCTCAGTTTGCGAAAAGGCGTGGTTTCTTTCCCTGCCAGTTATGAAATACACAAGCTACATATTTGTAGGGGTAGCATAAAAAGTGACACGGTTTCACATCGGTGGCTGAAGCGTGCGCTGTAGGCCAGTCAATCGGACTCGCTCACTGCCTCTTTCCCTCTCACTATCTTTTAAACAGACCCATTTTGTACAAGCCCACTTTAAGTGGGCTAGTGGACTTGTGAGCTTGACAGGCCTTACAGCCGAGGCATCGACAGAAAAACAGATGATACGAAAACGCCTTCAGCAGCTGGGAATTCGCCCTACGCCCCGACCGTAGTGCCGGCAGGAGTAGAATTTTCGCCTTGACAAGACATTGTAGACAAAATAAATAGGTATTGACGCGAGTACAATATTTCCACAATTTACTATTCTAATTCTAATTGCTTTTAAAATTCTATGTCTTTAGAGTACCCACAAGTAATATGTATTTAAGAAATTTGTTGAAATTTGATGGTCCTCAACTATGACCTTTGACCACAATTTAGAATGAATACCATACAAACAGTGTGATAACGATAAGTACTCTTTAATGTAAAGTATTTACAAGTAAGTACGTATATGTAATGAATATACTCCAAGAAATCAACAGAAATTGCGCAATTTGACTAAGTTGAGGAAATCGACCACAATCAAGGTCAAAAAAGGTCAAGTGAGTATGTTTGTATTTTTTTTTAAATTGAGAACATTTTTCTTTCTAAAAAATATTTATTAAAAGTTTCAAACATTTTCTGTTACTATTAAAAATTTATTAAAATATTACAAATTTGACCTTTGACCTCGGTTTTGACATAAAAAGCTGGATTTGCCAGAGGTACATCATGGTTTTTTGAAAAGTGCTCGTCGTAAGCTTTCATTTGATATATGTCATTCTTTGTCCCAAATTTTATACCGGTCATGCCTTTTTGGAGTGTTATGCAAAGGACTATATATGGAACAAGATCACGAATATAGACCAGTTCGTACTTTATACAAAATAAAAAATCTTGAAAATCAAAAAATTTGTAAAATTTATAAAATCCAATTTTAGAAAAAGTGTTACTGTAGAGCCCATATTTCCACCTTCGTGACAACCGATCAAAATTTCGCATACCTACTTGAGGTGTAAGTCAGCCTAGCAAACAGAATAGGGCTAAAACGAATGTCCTATATCCTCTTAAGAGGTTTGACTTTGCCAGACTTTTGAATTCAAAAATCATTTTCTAAAAGGAAGGGCTAACTAAATGGCTTGAGAGGGATAGGGCCCCACCCAGGCCAGCCCCCCCCCCCCGCGATCGCGGGGGCAGTAGCTACGCCACTGTGTGCGAGTGCTGCGCACCCAAGAACTACCGCTTGTGATGATTTGTGTGGGTGCTGCGCACCCATACAAATCTATCTCGCGGGTGCTTCGGCCTCCTGCACCCACGGAGCTGGCGCCTTTGGGAGTGTTGTAATGAAAGAGAACCACAAGTTGCACAGTTCCCGACCCCTGCCATAGCAGGAGACTTGGAGGCAAGAGGAGAGAGCTGGGAAGATGTGGAAGAGATACGATTGTGGGAGGATAGAAAGAAGTGGAAACATTGGTTGCTAAGCTGACCCTGCCATAGCAGGAGACTTGGAGGCAAGAGGAGAGAGCTGGGAAGATGTGGAAGAGATACGATTGTGGGAGGATAGAAAGAAGTGGAAACATTTGGTTGCTAAACCCAAGCTGACCCTGCTAGAAGCGGGAAACAGCATGGATATAATAATCATTTATTTTATTTGTTTATTTATTTATTTAACGTCTATCCTATTCAGTTATAAAAACTGATTTACAAAGGAGGACAACTAAATAAATCTAATTACATAGATGCAGACACAACAATGAACTTTGAAATAGTAATAATTACAACAATGCATTAAATACTCAACAAATTTGATAACAAATAAAAGGATATTAAAATGCAATTTATGAATGAATCGAATAATATATAAAAAAAAAGGGGGTTGGGAATTAATGATGATGATGATGATGATGATGATATGTATTTGTTGTAATTATCTTGTGGTACATAGAGGCAAGTAGCAAAGCTTGAAATTCCTCCCTCACAATATGCCTGTTTTGTTATATGCTACAAGATAATATAAAGTGGCAAGTGGTAAAGATAAACCCCAGCCATTCCAGACATGTCATGCTGCCAAGATTAACCAGCATTGGGATCGTTATCGATATATCAATTGAGGCGGTGGCTGTGAAAAAGGGCACATACACAGAAACACCAATGTTTTGAGATAATTGCCTTGAAAATTTTTATTTCATCTTGCAGTTTACATGAAGGCAAATGCAATGCTATTACTAACATTAAACAGGTAATTTCATCATTTCTTTAAAACGAATTAGTCTACTATTAGTTTGTGACAGTTCTTTAAGATGATGTAACAAAAAATACGTGTTATGTGCCTTTTTTTATGTCAATCTGAATCGGGTACTTATGTATATTAAAACCTGTATATCTTGCAAATCGTGAAGTATTTTTTTATTGAATTACATTTTCAAAGTATAAAACCTTTTAAGCTTACAATGTCACGGTCATACATGGTATTGACATCACATCAATCTGATTTTTCCAGTTTCTCGTCCAAACTGGTTTACTGTTTACTAGTTAACACATGATTTTCTACATTATCACTGTCTTCTGAATTACTGTCAGCATTACTTCATCTCCTTCCATATTATTAATGTATCACTAAAACAATAGGGAATAAAACAAAAAAAACAATTTTGCGCCAAAACAAAGAATATACTGCACTACATAAGTCCTTTCATAACAAGTTGACAGAACAGCTGACCGACACAACATAGGCAGCGCAGGCAAAGTGGCTTGCCACTGGTGGCTGCAACGTGGTTGTTCTTTGTTGCTTCCTTGACATGTGTATCGAAGATAAAGGAACTATAACTTGGCATGCTTATAAAAAAGGCTCGGCGGTTCTATTTAAAAATTTTGGCAGAAAGGCACAAAAGCCTATGCCTATTTTCACACAACTCAATTGCTATTCAAGCTTTATTAGTGGAATTTTGCGTATCGCCTACCCGAAAAAAATTGATAATCGGTAGGAACCCTTTCTAATTGCGGGGAAGATGTACGATATTGCTTTTTCTCTTTCTATCACCACAAAAAAGTATGGTGACCACCTTATTCAATCATTGATCTATTTCATTACACGCTCTGTGCGCTCTTGGTCACTTTATAATCTTTGTGCTACACAGATATCAACAGAAAGAGCTCTACTTTTCCTCTCACACTCAGCGCTTATTCTCTTTGTCACACCAATCTAGATTCACCCGCAAGGTCAGACGGTGTCAAGTTACAGTACGCTGACTGAACACACAGATAAGGCTCAACTCGAATAAATTCAGCTTAAAACAAGCTCAGATCGGCGCGAGCCAAAAAAGAAAGCTTGAAAAAGTTCTGGAAATCAAATACCTATTTGCACAAGGCACACCCCTAAAATATTCAATAATATAATATCGACATCAGTATCAAATATTCGTGTGGAATGCAATTACCTATTAAGTTTTTATACTCCAAGTAAAGTATCAGTACCTATATATTGGTTCATCTCTACCCAAACACTTAAAAGTGAACGCCAATATTCGCCAGACATTATGTGTGGCTCGTTGGTCTTGTGGTTAGTGTCCATGCTTAGAATGCAAAAATAAATAACCAACCAAAGATCGATATTTTTAATAGGAAATATGGCAATCAGTGATATGGACAGTGCGAACATCCGCGGATCAACGCCAGAATCAACAAGGCCGATTCATAACTCTGGATTTATTATGTGCTTCCTTGCTAGGACGGCTCCAAAGTCACCGTTTACAAACTCCTAAGACAAGAACTGATGGACTTAAGTCCAAATCAGAAGTTAAAAAACTTCTGACTTTGACGGGAATCGAACCCTGGACCTTCTGCATTGGAAGCAGGTAGGCTAACCACAAGACCAAGGTTCAGGGTTTGATTCCTGCTATAGGCAGAAGATTTTAAACTTCTGATTTGGACTGAAGTCCATCAGTTCTTGGGTTAGGAATCTGTAAACAGTAACTTTAAAGCTGTTGTAGCAACGAGGCACTTAATAAATTCAAAGTTGTTCTGAATCGGCCTTGTTGATTCTGGCATTGATCCGCAAGTGTTTGCACTGTCGATACCACTGATTGGCATTGCTATATTTCTTATAAAAAATATCGATCTTTGGTTGTTATCGCTCACTCCTCGATTGCGTCGGGGCCTACAGGGTTGGCTTGGTCGCTTTGATTTAATGCCCCCCACTGACTGACTTGAGTGAGTAGACTCTAAATACGATTTTTCAAATTTTTTATTACTCTTGTCTTAAAGTGCCTAGAGTTCTTTAGCATAGGGCGAGTTCCAGTCCCGTTCAAAGATGTCCTCCAGTTGTTGCCGGGTGGCTAGCTCTCGTACCACTAGACCGATGCCGCCCGTATTCAAGAAGTAGTCTCCTGACCAGTTTGAGGTACCTGGAAGGAAAGAGGACAACTTAGCTATTGTATCACCCTATAACTGATACTTTAAAAATCAAAGGAAGATGACTGAAATGTTAGCCAAATAAAAGAGGGTGTTGAATATTATTCTACATTATTTATGCTATTTTGGGACCATATTGAAGTACCTAAAACCCAAGTTTTATATTCTTAAATAAATACTCGCACTTTAACAAGGCCAATACGCATTCTCCTCACAAAACACAGAGGTTACATCACACGATTTAACATGCTCACTGACAAGAACACGCTGGGCGACTGAATTGCAACATCTTCAACGCACTCAAGAAATCCGTCGGGTTACTTAAGCTAAAACAAGTCACCTGAATACAGGGTCACGGGGTTTAAAATAACCAATACTAATAAGATCGGATCGAAGATCAAAATTTAAAGCCACTAATTTATTTGGGAGAACGAGGGGAGGGAGAATCAAGTTTCTGTATTGTACAAGGGGCTTCCTTACCGATAGATTGGATTGGATATTGCTTAACCCTTTCCGGTCGTATGTCGGCTGTCAGCCGACAAGGGTGTTTTGCACACTATACTACACCCTCATGATTTTTTTTGAAAAATTGTAAAAAAAAATGATTTTTTTTCAAAATTTTTTTTATGAAAATTTTTATATATTGACCACTCATATAAGTGTTTTAATGTACTTTCTATAATCTTCTTCTGTTTTGGGGAATGGTCGTGGGGCTCGAAGCCTCTCCCCTGGTAGTTTTAGTGCCTGGTGCGAAGCACCTATAATAACTAAAAATCTGATGTGTGCCAGAGTTGGGCGATGGACAGCGTCCTTGCGCTGCATGGTAATTGGTGACAGGCACCGTTGATTTCGGTAAAATACCGCCGGAACTTGAAAATGGCAACAAACTTCTAGGATTTGCATCCGTGGCAGAAAAGTCCCACAAGAGACATCCAAGGAGAGTTATTTTTATCGTCACGGAGGTCTTAGTCGTGGGTCACTACACCCACTCGACGACGACCGGCGATGAGACGTTGACGAGCCCGCAGAAGCCGTGCCTGACGACGTGGAGGCAAGAAACGAGGTCCAAGAGCTGCAATGGGGCGCGGGAATACATCGCTTCTTCTCGAAATAATGTGGGCAAGTGCAGAAACCTGGGGATTTGGTACCGCTTCTAGAGATGCGTAAAATCTGGCAGCTTGTGCAGCAATGCATTGGTCGACGGTTTGCAGACCGAGGTCAGCGTGAACCTCAGACATTCGTGTCCAGCGAGGGAGAGAAAGGGACACACGAAGAATCTTGTTTTGCACCACTTGTAGTCGGTTGCGGTGGGATGCTGCACATCCTCCCCAGACAGGAGATGCGTATAACGCCGCTGAACGGATTACAGACGTGTAGAGGCGGAGCTTGTCCGTTACCGAGAGCTGTGCATTCCGCAGAAGGGGGTACAGAGAGACGAGTTTACCGGTTGCCTTCTGAGTTGCTGACCGGATATGTGGGCCCCACGTAAGTTTACGGTCTAAAGTTATGCCCAGGCATCTATTGGTCGGTGCCCATGGTATGGCGACATCATTGAGACGTAACCGAGGAGGAGGCCGTTTTCTAGACCATGAGAAGAGAGTACTTGAAGTCTTCTCCACATTGAGGGCCATGCGTGAATTTGCGTACCAGTCTGAAATAGTGTCAAGGTAACGTTGTCCAACGCGAACTGCGATCCATGGGCGACGATTAGTTTACAGAGTTACGAAGTCATCAGCAAACATTGCCGAGGTAACACCTTCCGGCGGAGGTGGCATGTCGGCTGTGAAGACATTCAATAGAGCAGGGCTCAGCACCGAACCCTGAGGTACTCCGGCAAGAATTGGACGCTGTGAGGAGGAGACAGAATTTTTTGATACGTAGAAAGTACGCTCAGTGAGGAAGGATTGAATAAGCAGGACTAGATAATCAGGGAACTGAAAGTGTACAAGTTTGTGAATGAGTCCAACATGCCACACACGATCAAATGCCTTGGAGACGTCAAGGAATACCGCCGCTGACGCACAGCCGCTGTTCCAACCATCTGTTATCTTATCAGTTATCCTCGTTAGCTGTTGTATTGTGGAGTGCTTTGCTCGAAATCCAAATTGTTTCTATATTAACAGTTCCACCGCGTTCTAAATAATAAACAAAAAATCCAACCCGAAAGGGTTAACGTCTCATATTTATGCAACTTGGCTAATCGAGACGAAGGGAGGGACGTAAGGGATGACGTGGGGGGACAAGGAGTGGATAGGCCTGTGTTGGTCAGAACCAGCCACAAGCGCATGGGGAGGGCAGGGGTTCCCCCACGTCGTGGTCGTCTCCGTCTGTGTCATCATCCGTCCGTGTTGTCATTGTCGTCGCCGTCGGGGAGGTCGTCAAAGGGAAGGGGAAAGTTCCCCGACGACGACCCAGAGCTCGCCATTAGTTTCAGGGATGAAAACTTCCCTAATCACGGGCCAAACCACGAGGAGGTTGCGAGTTGGAATTTGATGGCCCCTTACTGATAGAAAACACGTGACCATGAAAAGAGAATATTCCGCCGAACGTAATTAATTTTTAAATTAAGTTTCCAATTGTTATTGGATGTACAAGAGAGGCTTTATTCTTGTGGGTCCACGCGGTACGCTAGTTGACAGGCTCTGCCCAAATAGTACTGGCTGACAGGGACATTATGTCTGGATAAACAAGTCCCTCTATTTCCTGCCTCCCAAGAAGTTTCACAGTCAGTGCCTGGACCAAGGTTTGTTCCACTGTAGTACATACAGATGTGAAGGGTAATGTCAGCTATCATGATTTTTGAAAAATGATTACGTAGTAGTCCATTATTAATGAAGTAGGCCTACTTATGAAGCGCATATAAACCGCCCACGCAAATAAGCTGACCCTAGTTTTCAGGGTGCCATTTTTGAAAAACTCTTTGTCAACACATATAGCCGCAGCCCAAAATGTTGTAATAGATGCATAAATATTAAATAGTGAAGAATAATGTGTTAGGTAGTCAATTCAAACAGAGGCAATACAATGCGTAGTTTTATCATTTTTAATGGTTTGCTGTGATGAATTTCCCTTTCCCACTCCTCTCACAACTAAGCGCGATCAGTTGAAAGAGAGGTCTGCAGGGTTGTCATCCAATAAACGGCAATCCTTAGTCAGCCAAAAAAGTGGCCTGTTCATTGTTTTATTAGCGTGTAACGCTGGCATTGTAATTTGAAATTTGAAATGCAGTGCATTACGCAACATGACAATTACGAGTGAGCGCGGAAACTCCACCCACCTACATGACGACCTTCCTTCCTTGACTGCCAGCGAGTTACTGACTGGAGGCAAGGAGAGAGAGAGAGAGAGAGAGAGAGAGAGAGACCAGTCGGAAGCCTGTGATTTGGAAAGGAGGTACTGGGTGCGTGCGCATCGCTAGCTTTTGCATCAAATGCAGTGCATATATCGCTGTGTAAAATGCCTCTAACAGCCAGTAACATTGTATCCACCCAAGAGGTACGATGATTTGTGGACAATGCTGCGGTATGGCCTAGAGTATGGTGTGAGTACAAAGTGTGCTTTATTCAGAACATGACAAAACTTCTAAAAATACTTGGCTGCAGAAATTGGTATTTATTATGAAAAATGTTCATTGAAAACGATTTTTCCGAATTTATTACTATACATAGGCCTACCTTTTTTGTTGTTGATAAAAACGCACAACAGTGTAGTAATTTTGAGGTAGCCCATCACATACGAAACAAATTGAATGTAGGCCTATGTGCTATGTAGGCCTGTATGTGTAACAATTGAGAACGGTGTGATAGCCTCCCTATTGGCATACGCATGAATTAAAATTACTGTCTGAAATTGTAAAACGCGATTTAATATGAGTGTCGGTGACGGGCAAAAAACAATAAGTATAATTATTAAAAAATTATTATTATTATTATTATTATTATTATTATTAAAAAACAACAAGATGGATGAAAGTGAGACAGTGGATGAAGGTTTCACTTTAAATAGTGAAAAGGAAGAATCAAATGTTGGAGATGCAAGAAAATAGTAAGGACGGGAGTCCAGTGTACTTCATGTGCCAGCTGGTCCCATTTTAAATGTGCAGGGGTCAATGGAAAGGAATATAGAAGAAAAACGAAAAGTGAATGGTGGGGGTGGGGTGCAGTAGTAAGATCACGGGGTTGGAAAAAAAGGTAGGAATATGCCTACAAACAAACAGTCCAAGGAACATTGAGGTAGAAAGTATACCTGAAAGCAAAGAAAGCCGACTTCCGGCCTAAATTGGACTGTAACAAGTCTAAGCCTAGGATAACCACAGGAAAGCCTGGTCAAATGGGGGAAGGGTGGCTATAAGGAAGAGGAGGAACACATTAGAATAGGCATGTGCCGGTGTAGGACTATAGTGAAAAGTGGAAGGGATGGTACAGACAAAAGTATGATGAGTAAAAGTATTGAACACCTGAGTGAAAAAGTAGGAGCATTGGAACAGCAGAGAGATAGAGAAGAAGGAAAGGCAGGTGTGCTAGACCAAGTGTACAACAGAATGAAAGGGTGGTGGAAAAAATGCACTACAGAGGTGGTAAACATCCCAGCTAGATCTAGAAAAAACATATTCCAGGTTGGAACAGGAAATGGGAGAATGCAATGAGATTGGTGAAACCTTGGAGAGGACTTAGAAGAGCAACAGGAGGGAAGAAAAATGCTAGATAACAGATTAAATAATATGTGGGAGGAGATACGACAAAGACTAATAGTAAATCAAGGAAAGAAAAAGGATCCACAACAGCAGCTGGATTACAATGATATACCACACGCTGAAGACCTAAGGCACCAAGAAAGTCCTAGAACCTATGGTAGGACTTGGCCAAAAGCAAGGCCTAAACACAAAAAGCCAGACAATAAAGTTGATCACAACGCGGATTTAAAACAAAACAATCACAGGAAAGTCTAATCGCCACAAACATCAAGTGGGTGAAGAAATTCTAAACGGAGGCCTGAGCAACAACAGAGTGCAAGAGCTCAAGGTTCAGGAAGTAAAAGAGAAAGAAGAAGGAACTGAGAAACAAGAGGGGACTAGAAATGAATGTGTGACTCCCAAAGAAAACAGTAAACCTACAAATATAGGACTATACAAAACTACCAAAGCTATATTGATAGGTGATTTATGGGGAAGAACAGCAGGAAAATTCTGTGAACACAATGGGTATAGAGCTAGAGCATACCCAGGTATTAAAATAAAAGAGCTACAACGAAAAATCGAGGAATACGGACAAGAAGAAGCGACAATAGTGTCCATACAAGTCGGAAATGCAGAAAGAGTTGGGCCTGGAAACCAAGAAAAATTGATGGGACAAGTGCGGGAATTATTGACAACAACAAAACAGAAGTTTAAGGGGCACAAATAACCATGAGTGGCCTGACCACATGGACAGGAGTAAGTGCAAATCCACATATCAAAAATATTGTGAAGAAGAAAATATAACGTTCTTAGACATGTCAAACTTGGAGGGAATAAGTGAAAACTGGAAAAGGAAGCACAAATGGGGGCACAAACAAGGATGTACATAACCAACTTAATGGCAAGAAAGGGACAAGACCACCCAGAAGACCTACAAAAACCAAGTCACAACACACAAAAATACAAAAGATTTTCATATCTAGGAAAACAGGATTTTCACACAAGGTGGGTGTGGAGATCAAGAAGAAAATAAGAAAACAACTGATGACAAAGACAAAGAAGCAAGGGTACAATAAATACAGAACAAATAGATATAATAACAACAAACATAGGCTTTACAATGATTAAAATAGGAACCCTAAATATTCTTACATTAAATGGGAAAATTGAAGAATTAGTAGATGTAATGATGTCGAAAAAATTTGAGATATTAGGACTGTGCGAGACTAAATGGAAGGGAGTAGGAACCAAAGATCTGAGAGAAGGATACAAATTATTATGGTCGGGCACAAATGAAGGCAAAAAATGGAGTGGGATTTATCATCAGCCCAAAGTGGAAAGAAAACATTGTCCATGTAGACAATAAGAGTGACAGAATTTTGAAAATTAAAAAATTTATAAATAAAGTAGCTTTAGAGATCATACAATGCTATGCACCACAAGTTGGGTTAGCGATGGCCGAAAAGGAGGCATGGCTTGAACAATGGAAGAAGAAATCACAGAGAGAAAAGTAATAATTATGGGAGATCTTAATGCCAAAGTAGGGAGAGAGAGAACGGGATATGAAGAGGTACTAGGGGTCCATGGGTATGGGCCAAGGAACAAGGAAGGAGAAAATCTACTTGATTTGTGCCAGGAATGGACTTCGAATCGGAAATAGCTGGTTCATGAAGAAAAAGGATCAACAAATAACTCGGTACGCCTGGGATGGCTCATCTGAGTCAGTTATTGATTATATTATTATAAGTAGCAACATGGCCAAAGATATCACTGATGTAAAAGTAATTCCCAGTGTGTCTCTAGATGGAGACCACAGACTACTTGTAAGCCTTATAAGAGGGGAACAATAAAGACCAAAATCATGGACTATATCCCAGGAGGAAGATTCCAAAAAACAAAGACATGGAAACTACAGGAGGAGACTGACATGCTGTCCTTTAGAAGACAGATAGAGGAAAAGTATCCAAACACATGATTTGTTATCAGTAGATGAGGAGTGGAAATTACTTAAGTCAGTATTATATAGTAGTGCTGAAGAAATATGCGGAAGGGCAGGTGGCATAAGAAAGGAAAAGGAAACTGTGTGGTGGAATGGAAGAGTGAAGGCAGCTGTTAAACGCAAAATGTAGCCCGAAAGGAAAAGGATAAAAACAGGACTAAAGAAAATGAAGAAAAGTACAAAAAGTATAAATATGAAGCTAAAAAAATAGTAATGGAAGAAAAGAAAAATACAATGGAAATATTTGCAGACAAATTAGAGAAGGACTTTGATACAAATATTGTTGTATGGACTAATGAGAAGCAAAAGAAAAACAGAAGAAATCACAAGATACCTGACCAACAACAATGAATCTCTTATTACTGACCCAGAAGAAGTGAAAAACATGTGGAAGAAATATTTCAAAAACCTACTTAATATGCCTAGGTTACCTGATACTAACCATAACCAAACTCAGGAAGGGGACCTAACAATAGAAATCTTTCAGAACACCAATGAGGAAGAAATAGAAGAAATAATAGGAAATGAAATATCAAGACGGGAAGTAGTTGAAGCAGTAAAAGCCATGAAAAATGGTAAAGCTTCGGGAGAGGATGAAATAGTTGTGGAGATGATCAAGGCTGCAGGGATGCAGGCATAGATTGGATGTGGAGAGTGACCAGTGCAGCTTGGAAAGAAAAGAAGGTACCAGATGACTGGGGGAAAGGAATTATAGTGCCAACATTTAAGAAAGGGGACAGGAAGAAGTGTAAAAATTATAGAGGAATAACGCTGATGAGCCAGTGTGCAAAGATATACGAGAAAATACTAGATCGAAGACTACGACAACAAGTAGAGCCAAGTTTGAGAGAGGAACAATATGGGTTTAGAGCTGGCCGCTCAACCCTAGATCTCATATTTGCGCTCAGACAAATAATGGAAAAAAAGTGGGAAAAGGGAGAAGAAATGTTCATGTATTCTTGGATGTAGAAAAAACATATGACAGTGTCCCAAGAGCAAAAGCTTGGGGAAAGCTTAAAAGATGCAGAAGTAGAACAGAGTCTATTAACAAGAATTCAAAGCACATATGTCTACAACAAAGAGCTGTGTTCAAACACCATTTGGTAGAACTACTTGGTTTGAAAATAAACGGTGGGGTACGGCAAGGTAGTGTGATGTCACCTACATTATTTACCGTTGTTATGGATAACATACTGCGTAAAGTTGAACCCACAGAAAGTGAAACATCTAAAACTATGATATTTGCAGATGATATAGTGAGATGGGGAGATACCATTGAAGAAGTACAGAAGAGCGTAGATAGATGGAATGAGGAAACACTGAAGTTTAACATGAAAATAAGCATTGAAAAGAGTGAAACATTAATAGTAACGAAGAAAAGTAAACAAAATCAAAAGAAGATAATACTACGGGGTGAAGAGCTGGCCATTGCAGAAGCATTTAAATACCTCGGAAGTATACTAACAAAGGACGCAAAAATAGATGCTGAAATATCAAGGAGAATTATATTAGCAGACAAATTTTACCAAAGTGTACGTAAACTATTAT
Source organism: Sweltsa coloradensis (assembly GCA_024449915.1). Classification (NCBI taxonomy): domain Eukaryota; kingdom Metazoa; phylum Arthropoda; class Insecta; order Plecoptera; family Chloroperlidae; genus Sweltsa; species Sweltsa coloradensis. The sequence continues at coordinate 3,687 of JAMZAV010003902.1, read as the reverse complement.
GGAAAGAAGAAATATCATCCAGGTGCAAGATGTTATTGTACAAAATGTATTTCCTCCCAATAATATCATATGCATCCGTGACATGGACAATAGGAGGAAAAGAAGACAGCAGGTTACAAGCAGCAGAGATGAAATTTTTAAGGAGTTCTGTAGCCTTAACAAAAAAAAGACAAGGTACGGAGCAAAATAATAAGAAAACAAACTAGGAGTGGAAAGTTTACGAAATAAAATAGGAAAAGAACGACTTCGATGGTATGGGCACGTACGAAGAATGAAACAAGATAGAATACCAAGAAGAGAATTTGAACACACATGGGGGGGAGTAAGAAGAGTTGGACGCCCCCAACAGATAGATGGAGGGACCAAATAAAATGGAACATTGAAGAAAGAGGAAAATCATGGGAAAGAATTAATGAAGAAAGACTCTGGGAGGATAGAAAGAAATGGAGAGAACTGGTAGAAATGCCTGTCATAGAAGACATCGAAGTAGATGAGGAGTTGTTAGAGCCTGGCTAGCAAACACTGAAAGTCCACAGCCCGAGAAAATTGGTGATACGTCACCCCCCCGACCTGACTTATGTTGGAACGGTGTGTTTGATTATTATTATTAAAAAATGAACATAAATAAATAATAAATCAATAAAAACACAACGGGAAAACTCAGTGGGTGACACCATACTGTCTTCTGACTATATGTTTTCGGACTTTATCCCTGGACTTAAATGTAAGAATAATGTTTTTATTAAGAGTAGGCCCTACCGAAATTTAAATTGAGATCACGATAATTTAAAAGTTGTTATTTTGTGTGGCTCGTTGGTCTTGTTGTGTGGCTCCGTTGGTCTTGTGGTTAGCGTATCTGCTTCCAATGCAGAAGGTCCAGGGTTCGATTCCCGCTAAAGTCAGAAGTTTTTTAACTTCTGATTTGGACTTCAGTCCATCAGTTCTTGTCTTAGGAGTTTGTAAACGGTGACTTTGGAGCCGTCCTAGCAACGAAGCACATAATAAATTTCAGAGTTGTTCTGAATCGGCCTTGTTGATTCTGGCGTTGATTCGCGGGTGTTCGCACTGTCCATACCACTGATTGCTATATTTCCTATTCAAAATATCGATCTTTGGTTGGTTATCGCTCACTCGTCGATTGCGTTGGGGCCTGCAGGGTTGGCTTGGTCGCTTTGATTTAAAGTCCCCCACTGAAAATCAGTTATAAAACTGAGTGGGCAGACTCTAAATAAAATTTATTATTTATTTATTAAGTGTAAAGAGTTGTAGGCCTATTTTAAAAGAGAAATGTAGGCCAATGCTTAACCATTCGAGACATAACCCTTGCATCAGGTGTCCACTTTATGGTGCACTTACAGGCCCCATTCTTTCATTTAAAATTTGTTTTCTTGTGATAACCATAGCACAAATATTTCTTTATTTTATTTCCAACGTTCAACATCCGTAAACAAAACGTATTACGCCGAAAACTCAACTTTTTAGTTATATCTACACGTTCTTCCACGTTATTTGCCGCTGTGTCTACCTGAGTGATCACTACTGCTAGGGTTCTACGTTCCGCCAACAGGGCCGCGCTAGTGTGCTTTTTGGTGCCGAATATGCTTGTAAATACATAGTGCCCTTACCAATATATGCGATCTTGTCAGTCACCATGTACTTGTTATGGTTAACTCGGGCATATGGAATGCGAGCCTGCTCTGGCGTACTGGGAACCTCGAAGAGTTTCTGTAAGAAAGAGAATACACAACATCATTAGCAAAATTAGGAGAAAATCAAACAGTCAGCAATTCCTGATCAATATCAAGTCCTAAACGAAACAAATTAATAAAAATATACCTAGTAAAAATATATGTATTTGATCAATGTCAATCAATAAATGGGAACAAGCCTTTATTCCAGAATTTTTATATGGTAAGAGTCTTCACGAGACAGACATGTACACGGCACGCTCGTAAGCACCCAAATTAAGATGTACAAAGGTGAAAGGTCTGGAGAAAAATTGAAACTACGTACGTGAATTCTGAAATGCAAGTGACAGCTATTTTTATGCAGAACAACATAGAACAAACAGAATTGAGGGGCTGCGACAAAACCATGTAATGCGCGTTACGGGGTTTATGCTCGCACGGCCAGCCGTGGTCGTGCCGATTTATTTGAAGTCATAATACACTTCCTAGTTCACCAATCTGCACACAGATAGCGCCACAATGAACGAATATGGGTAGTCGGATAGGGCCTAGATGGATGACAGTGGACGGTGTACTTCCTTACCGACTGCTGCAGCGGCCACCGTTGCTACCACCCAAGGCGGCCCACAATCATAATGCCGTGTTGGCAGAATGGTAGCGGGCCAGACTTTTAATCCAAGGTTCGATGGTTCAAATCTCAGTCAGAGCGTTTTTTTTTTACATTCTATTCTTATGTTTTTCTAAACAATTACAATTAATGAAACTCCTTTTCGGTGGAAAGTCCTTTGTAATTTAAATAGAAACGTTAAAGGTTTTGTAGGTTTTTTGCTTTATGAATGGCAAAAATAATAATTAATATAACTTATTTTCGGGTGAAAGTCCTTTATATTTAATAGAAACGTTAAAGGTTCTGTAGTTTTTTTTTAACGTCCGCTATAATGTATATTTACCTAATATTAATTAATGAAATCATAATAAAATAATTCCTTATTGGATTGCACAGCAAACACCCCCCTAACCGCGTGACGCCCCAACTACCTTTATCGACCCCAAGTGTAATCCATCTAGGCCTAAGTCGACACTAACGAATATGTATTAACTTGCAGTAGTCTACGTGTGGCTTCTAGCTTTACCGGCCGATGTTGCCACTGCGCGCAATTGCTCTTATCTCAGATCGATTTACTGTCAGTTACACGGTTTATGCTAGCAACCCCTCAATTGCTGTATGTAATAAACCCCACCATGGTTACACATAAAGTCAACGCAACGGAAACAAGAAGACGTTGCTCCTGACCCTGTTGCGTTGACTTTACGCATAACCATGGTGTATAGTAGGATTTATTACAGAAAGCAATTATGTTTGTTGTATGTTGTTCTGCATAAAAATATCTGTCATACTCATGTGCATTCTAGAATTCTCGTACATAATTTCAATTTTTCTCCAGAGTGTTGTACATCTTAATTTGGGTGCTTACAAGCGTGCCGTGTACATGTCTGTTTCGTGAAGACTCTTTTAACCCGAACAGCTAGTACTAGTAGTACAGTCCACTGCAAACATGAAGTGAAGTAAAATGTGTGAAGTAAAAATATGATGTTTTTGTTTGTAGCACCCTAAGCAAATGATCTCTCCTGAATCTGATCTGTCTCTCCTGAACGTAGTAGTATCGAGGTTGTCCTAATGTAAAATACCGTATTGTGCCGAGTATAGGCCGAATCTGAATATAAGCCGACCCCCTAACTTTTCTTGTTGAAATATTTAACACATATATGCAAAAGCACGTATGCAAATATTAGCTGGTAAGGGACTTTGAGATTTAAAATAATGAAAAAAAGGGTAGGCTTATATTCAGGACAATATGGTATACATTATGAATTATGATTTTGTGGAGTATATTTAAAATTTTCCAGTTCTACGATTTCTCCGGGAGTCCCTTGACAGTTGAATAATTGAGGCTACTTACTTTACGGCTAATATCTTACTTCCTTGCTTATGGTATCT
>JAMZAV010003901.1:0-76557 GCA_024449915.1 Sweltsa coloradensis | reverse complement strand
TAAATTTAAAGGGAAATTTAATTTGGAAATGATAAGAACCGAACTTGGGCCATCACTTTTTCTCTTTTATTATGCTTGTTTTGTTATTATTTGATACATCAGTTGACTGTGGTTTGTGAATGTCAAACATTTAACTGATATTAATCTAATTATTAATTTCATTAATCCATTAATTGGGAGTTGTAGGAATTTTTTTTGGGGGCCCAAATCAAAATTTGGATTATTGGCATTATGTTAGTAAAGGGGTGAAATTGTATGATAATCGGTAAAAATTTTAAAAGTGTACATAATTAGACATAAATCGAAAGTGGTAAAATTTACTAAAATTAAATTTAATTAGATGATTAATTAATTAATTTTAAATATTTTTCCATTTATTCATTCTACGAAAAAATAAGCTTTCATTTGATACCAATGTCGACTGTGTTGTCTCCTTTAAAACATTTGTTGGTTAATTAATCAATTAATTTTATTAATTAAATTTAAATAAGAAAGTTACAGGAACTTAACTTGGGGCTATCGATTTTTGGATTCCTTGGGGTCATATTAGTAAATTCCCCAAATTTTTTCATGCTTCTTCACGATTTGCCCGATTGTTATATATATTGGAGCTTAGAGACCCCACTATATGACGTCTTCTAAAAAAGCTTCTTTAAGGGATCACTGTAGGCTAACACATACAATGGATAATCAAAAAATCCGTCTATTAAATCGGTTAGACAGTAAAAACTAACTGTAAAAAGTATTGTGAATCACGACTTAAACTTACAATTATGTATGCAGAGCTCAACAATGAACTGCAACTATAAATTTTTTTTCCCATTCAAAACCCCCTTTTTGCTGGTGAAGGGTTTGACGTTTGCCATGACTTTGTCGACCCACGATACCGTGTTTATCACATGGATTGCCTTCAGACGCAGCGGACTGCCTTCCTGAAACAACATTAAACAGTGTGGTGTAGTTACAATCCGTGGTTTGTTTTTACTCTGCCAATTATATATCATTTTTAATTAATACACAATTTATATTAGAGAACTATAATTTTTAAAGATGACTAACTAAAGCTGCTCCGATAATGATGATGATGATGACGATGATGATTTTTTGTTGTCTATATTAATGCGCGAAGGCTATTCGAGACGATTCGACGATTCGATAGATGAGGGTAAAGGATCGTTTCAAAACCATGCCTTGTATGTGCCACCGCGGACGGCTTGTAAACTAGATATAGATATAGTAGGCCTAATTTACAACTCTCTCACCACGAAACTATCCTACGATGTAGAATCAAAGAAGTACTACCCGGGAATATAGGCCTACCAAAACCTTAGGATGACTATATTATCTAGAGTGGAAAAATAAAGACCTTATGGTTCACGGTTGACGTGCTTTAAACCCGATAAACTAAAACTCTACCATTTACCTTGTGGTTCTAGGGTGTTCTGTTTGCATGCCGGCTTACTTGTGTTCCCTGCTAGTCAGCTCATTATTCCCCGATATTAAATCCCCATTATTTACATCCCTTGAAGGCACCAGTGCCTAGTACAGCGTAATAGTTATCTGGTTATTGGGCTGCGATAGCGAATAGACGCGGACTCTTTAGTCAGAAAGGCAACTCAACATCTCATACATCTGTATTGCTAGAATGGGGGCACAGTACTAAGCTCTACATACTTAGATAGTATACTACAAAGTGTATAGAGCTCGGTGGGGCTTTGGCGTACCCGGGGAATTCATGAAGGGTGGTGGGGGGTTAACCAACTAATTCATAGATGCACCGAAGGCTAAGTGGAGGGTCTAGGGGGCTTGCCCCAGAAAATTCACCTTCAAGGTCATTTTGGTGAAAATCTGTGCGTTTTAAAGCATCACAAGAGCTAACTTTGTATCTACTAAAATCCTCTTTTGGTCAGATGGCTATTTCCCTTTAGTATTTCGATAAAACAGTTACTGTTTGGTTATTCTCCATTGAAACGTTAAAGTGCACTCTCACAATTGTTTTAGCTCGATTTCGCCACTGGGCACAGGGTCCCTGCATGGAGGGCCGAGGTTTTCTGTAGGACCCCGATTTACTAGCTTACGATGCGTGAATTGAAAACTCAACTATCGTTGCAACCTAACGTACGTTTACACACTGAATTTTACCATCGGAACCCATCAACCGCGTTAGACGCTATTAATATTAACGAGGTGGGTGCAAGGGGATGTTCCTCATCCCTACACTGACCTGCACTATTTTGACCCAATGCGTAGCGCGGTGAGGCTGACCCTTGTGAGGTGCCCTACTTCGACCCCTTCATGTCCATGATTATGACTAGTCCGGGCGCTGTGCCGTTCTGTAGCAACCACGCATCCATGGTCATGTAGATCAACTTGTTGTCGTCGCGTGGAAGTATTTGGCGGGATCAGAGTCTCGTAGGCCGTGATAGAAGATCGTGTAGCCCTTTGGGGGCGCGCACTGGCAACATCCCCATGTTCCTAGACAGAAGCAGGGTTGCCGTTAGTGTCGCCTTACATAGGGGGCTAGAACAGTTTGGATCGTGCATGGTTACATCTTTATGTTCCTAAGAAAAGCAGGGTTGCCACTAGTGTCGTCGTACATAGGGGGCTACAACAGTGTGGTTCACGGACTGGCAACATCGTAATGTTCCTAGACAGAAACAGGGTTGCCGTTAGTGTCGCTTTACTTAGGGGGCTAGAACAGTTTGGATCGGGCACAGGCAACATCGCCATGTTCATAGACAGAAGCAGGGTTGCCGTTAATGTTGCCTGACATAGGGGGTTGGAATTTGTTAGCCATAGGGCCTACGTCACTCGGGAAACCCCAAAGGGCCCTCATCATCTAGCCAATCACCGTTTTCTTCCTCAATGACAAATCTTTGTAGCTCACTGCTCACTAGTTATACCAATCTTGGGTTGGTTCAAACTGGTTAGAACTGTTAAGTCCACAAACTGGCAACATCGCCTGTTCCTAGTCAGAAGCAGAGTTGCCGTTGCAAAGATGCGAAATTTAAATTGCATAGTTGCGCACTCAATTTGATAAGTCTTTTGCGTCGCGTATTACAATGCAAATCCGTACAGTATTTTGGGTAGGCGTCAATTTAGTAAATTTAATATAAGATATGTGGGTATGCATTGTGAGCTATCTTATTGATTGAGTACACCCCAAAAAACATAACCATCTAAAACATGCACAAAAAAACAACGAGGAATGAGCAATAAAAAATATTTTTTTTGGAGCCCATTGTATAAAAATTTAAAGTTTGAAAAAGAAAAGATGAGATTTGGGAAGGGGTTTTACAATGCAGAGCATTTTTTTTAAAAATTTTTGGTTGTTGTTTTTAATTTTTGATATGAAAATGAAAGGGTAGTTGTAATGCGCAATGAGAAAATAAAAATACAAATTACCGGTGCAAAATTTAAATTTTTTGAAAAAATAAACGAAAAATATTTTATTTTTATAGTTGTGTATTTTTTCTAAAAGTTTGCCTAGCTTTTAGTATGGACGAGGTTTGGAAGAGAATGCCCAAGGATTGTTAGCCCCGGGAAAAAACCTCAGTTGATTCCCATTTTGCGAAGCAACATCTACTCGGATACGAGCCTCGTTACTAGCTCTGTCCCGGTCTTTCAGGGCAACAGGCAACTTAATAGTTCTGATCAAAATGAAAACCGGTTTACCTTAAACAAATTTTACACACGGTCAATTTTATTCTTTTGTTTTTCAAGGAACTAATGAATAATTTAAATTTTTATACTTTCCCAAAATTTTTTAAAAAAGAAAATTTAAATGACAATTTTTACATTTTTTTTAAAAAAAATTTTGTATGTAGGCTACGTTATTTTATTCAGTTGTTATAACCCCTATCTTGAGGTAACATTGTTTAAAATTTTAAAAATTTATAAAAGTAAAAAAGTAAAGAATAGGCCCAAGGACAAACAAAAAGTTTTTCTCTGACAAGTATTAATTTTGAAAATACGCATACAAAACAATTCTATTAGCTTTAAAACAAATTTTTTATAGAAATCCAAGATTTAAATTATTTAAAATTTGGGTTTAAATTTTTAGGATGAGTAAATTACTCAGTATGGAAAGTTCTTTATAATGTCTGTAATTTAATTTTTGAAATTTTTTAAAAACGCTGAAAAAAACATAACATGCAAAAAAATTTAAAAAAAATAAGGGGAAAAAAAACATTTTAAAACCAAATTTAAAAAACCCACCTAAAAGGTGCTACGATAGGACGGGGAGGGGCGTCCGTCAAAAAAATGTCTGCAGTATTTTGTTGGTTTCGTCATGATTATTATGTTCATCGTCTCGAGAGTGACTCAAAATTCAAAAACCATTCCCGGGCAGTAAAAAAACCCCCTTATACAGTTACGAAAAAGGTTTCCGAAACATGAACGCGCGTTTAATTTTTTTATTGCTCCTCAAAAAGAAAATAGTTTTAGTCAGTCAATGGAAAAAGATTGGGTGAAAAAACCCCGATGAAAATGAATTCCGAGTATGTTTCTATATTATTTGGGAACCCCCAAATAAAAAGTTTGTTTTTTGATATTATCGTATTTAATTTTTACTAGTTTTCAATTGTTTAAAATAGTTTTTCTAAACTCCAAACAACACGCAGGCTATAAACCAATTAAACATTATAATGGTCAGTCTTTACGCTCGCGCTGTTAAAATACATTTGGTATAAGTTATCACGGTTCTGGAGACCGCTCTAAAATCAAGGGTTATGGCACTGGGCTTTCTAATTATATCTATTTCACTGATGCAATGCACTCTCACATGATATACATGTAATTGTCGGCTTGGGAGAATTCCGAAGCGTATTACTCAAAGATTTTTTGGTGAGAATCCTGCATAAGTGATAGATTTCTGTAGTTATTATTATTTATTCCCATAGTACACTTAAGAGTATAGAGTGGTTCATTTTCTTTATTTCTTTCTCATATCTAGGTGTCCGTTAGGGCGCCACAGTCAAGCCGTGGCGCGCTACACACTCAGGCACCTTACAACAACTAGCAAAGTTGGGGTGATTTCGAGGTCTTACCTAGCCGTCATGAAACGTGATGTGAACTTGAAAACTATCAAAATCGAGGGGATTTAGGTACCTGACAACACATGCCAAATTAATTTGGGTACGAGCATTCCTTCTTGGTGAAAAATGGCTTGAAACATGCTCAAAATTACACTTTGAGGATGTCAACTACTGCTTACTGCTACTGCTACTGCTACTGCTACTGCTACTGCTACTGCTACTGCTACTGCTTCTGCTATACTGCTATACTGCTACTGCTACTACTACTACGTCTAATTTGTCAGTTTCAATCGGCCCAGCGATTCTTACCAAACGGGTGGGGCCTACCACGTTCATATTTTACATGGACATTAAGGTTATAGTGATATAGTGTCGTTATAAAGAAAAAGTTGAAAAAGTTTGCTGGAAGGCTTCCAAATAAAGGTTTTAATATAAGTGTTTGACAAGAATATAATCAACAATTAAATATAGTTACTTGACAATGATCACTTACATTGTTAACAAAAAAAATCTTTGGACCACTAGATATCATAAATTCTATTGATAATTGGTAATACCATATCAATTTAATCGACTTTGATAAAATTATTGTATTTTAACAAATAATTTTGTAATGGAACTTGAAAAAGTAATGAGATCCCACAATTACAAAAAACTTGTAAAAAAAAACAACCAAACCTTACACAATCAAAAGCAATGAGATCTAAAAGAAATGCCAAGCTTATGTACCCTCCTACATTTTCGCAATCTTAATACATACATTCACTTTGCCCTGTGACTGCATCCTTGCAAAGCTTAGCAAAATAAATTTGCACGAACTTTTACATTTAAAACAATAGTTGCAAATAAAATTTTGCCACGCTTTGCAAGGATCAGTCATAGGGCAAAGTGAATAATTTATGTATTAATATTGCGAAAATGTTGGAGGGTAGCTTGGCATTTCTTTTAGATCTCATTGTTTTTTATTGTGTAGGTTTGTCTGTTTTTTTTTACAAGTTTTTGTTATGTGTGGGTATTATTATATTTGGCTACTATAATGCACTGCAGGCAAAGAACTGCATTCGTATAGCGTATTTGATTTTATGACAGGAAATGGGCATGTCATGGTTTGTTAAATTCCTTTAATCTGATAACTTACGAATATGTTTAGGGTGGATTAAAAATGCACCAACAGACAAAAGATCATTTCGTTTTTGCACAACTTATTCCCATACTTAAATCCCAGAGATACTAGCTTGTTTTGAATGAAATCCTATTTGAACCTATAACCTGTTCAATCTTACCATCGAGTATTACTTATCCACCTTTTTACCACGTTACAATTCTAAACTTTCTATTGTACGGAAAACGAGTGCAAAAATTAAATTTCTGATATCCCATTTTTCTAATTCGTCTTCTAGCTATATTTGTCTTAGAAAGTGGATATTGTTGTTACACATTATATTATTGTCACAATACTAATTGTCGGAAATCGGTTGCATGCTCTTATGACGAATAGGCTATCGGGTTGTGGTTTCCACCATTACGCCATTTAAGGATATGTCGATATCTCCTGGCGAGTACATTTCCTTAGTATTACAATTATTACATTATTACAACACTTTTGTTTTGCGGAAAGTAACCTTAAGTGTGGCATAAGATTAACAATGCTCAGTAATTTTCCTAGTTTATGGATTTGACCTTTATTTATAATCGTATAATACGCTTATAAGATTCAAACTTTGGGTTGAAATTTGGAGATGCCGTGATCCAGAAAACATGAACAAATTTCTAGATTTGGCGACCAAGAAATTTAAAATGGCAATTTACTCAAGGTTATCGAACAGTAAGACCTTTTAAATATCCATTACTATTTGATATGATTCCTTTACTTCATCCACATCTTCTAGTCAATTTTCAACTCAATTCAATTCGATTTATTAATATTCAATTGTGATTATTAGTATTAGTATTATTATGACATTTGAACTGCTGTTATTCGATATTAATTTTAATATTTTCGCCTAACTAGGCATATATCGCTGTTTAACCATGTGAGAGGCTAAAGATGGTATGAACATGTCTATAACCCTACATTGGCCGACCTGTCCCGTCTTGGGACAAGTAAAATACAATAAAACTAGCTAAACAGTCGTCAGCGAAGTGGTAGTGTAGTCTGTACCCGGGCCCTTACATTGTGTCTCTGGACCTCTTGAGGTGCGGGTTAGAGAGGTCCCTGGAACTGAACATGTCCGGCGCCACAGAGCGAAGAGTGTAGTAGGCGTCCACACAGTCCTTGGTTCGAGCCAGGTTGAAGTAGCAGCTGTGATGGAAGAGGACCAACATCTCATCTGAAAATATAATTCATTCTTAGAGAGTTAGAGAGAGAGGGGGTCATAGAAACGATTTGGTCAGGATAAAGAAAAAATAACTTTTCGGGGTTATCTGCATTCGTTCGGGCATAAACCTGTTTCCCAAGAAATGTTATACAATCTAAATAAATTATTCTCCAATACCACATATAAGATCTTCTTGTAGAATTGTCTGGTATTTAGCTTGAGAATCCTTGGTATACAAGATTCTACCATTTGTTAAATGTTTGCGAATTATACTTAAGTTCTGAACCGAAATAAATATTAAAGCACGAAACCGAAACCATAAATTTAATTACTTTCGGCTTTTGTAATTTCTGTTTATTTATCGGTTTAATTTTTATGTAGATCTCTGAACTGTACTGAATCGAAGAACCCTAAAACCGAAAACCAAAAATATCGGTTTGGCCTTTTCGGTTTTCAGTTTAAGCAGTTTTGAAATAAGAGTGACTTATTTTAAATCATTGTTTACGCTCCAACAAGTTCTTGCAGAGTCCGTATAAAGTTACCTGTGGACGGAGCACAACCATGGAGGCGAAGAGAGGATTAGGAGTTCGTCGACCTCCAACATATACCCGTCCTTGTCTACTGCACGCTATACGCTACACACCTACACTCGTTGCGTAACGTGAGTAATTACATCCAGATTCCAGAGCACTAACACAATACCAAGCGTGGATTGTGTCGACTGTGTGGTCATTAGTCAATAATTAAAACGTGTTATCAGGTCACACCGTTCAGAATTGTGAGTAATCTACTCATTTTTATACCGTTGTAGATTTTTAGATTTGTTGTCGGGTTGCAAAGAGTTATTGTCATTCATAGGCTTGAACATGTCGAACAAGATATTTTATTCGGTGACTTGTAGAAGTGAAGGCTCCACTGGATTGTGTACATTTCGGTATTTACGTTTTGCATCTCGTTATAATATGTTTTGAAAGTGATATATTCGATTGATTGGATATTGCTTAACGTCTCATATTAATACACTTACGCTATTCGAGAGATGAGTGGTGATAGATGAGAATGAAGTATGAACAGAATGGAAGAGGGGAAACCCCGGTACCGGCACGTAGCCAACTCCTTTCGAAAAGTACTAATGGGACCAACGGCATTACGTCCCCCCCCACCCCCCCCCCGAAAGGATCCACTAACCCGGACTTTCGAGCAGACGTCGAGGAGAACGAAGCCGTTGCATATTCGAAATTTGGCATATATCTGCGCTTGTACTATTATGTAATGTTACAAATCGACATTAAAATAATTTCCCAGATTTTTTTAAGGCAGGGCATTCCGTATTTATATTATTCCCTTATTTTTCTGCGTGGCAAAGTATGATAGTTATAAAATCATAAACTATGTGTGGTGTTTCCTAGAGCAAAAACATTTCTTTGTATTACAAAGGCACAATAAGAAGCTTTTATATTTAAGTATGGCAGTATGTCACCATACATATAGAACACATTTGCATACGTTGTGCTTGCAGTTTTCAATGTTTTGTCTTATTAAGTGCATACTTGCTTTCACAACCTTATAATTACTGCATCACGTATCAACTTATTCACAATCTTATACTTCCTATTATACCCTATCCGTAGATGTGATTCTCAAGTTTCATAGAATGTTTTATATCAAACAAACATACAATGGGAGCACTCATGGATATTGCTACATGAACTTTCAAAAGTGATAAAGGAAACGTGCGAGAGTACCTCCACTATCTACCGCAAACGAGTTACTAGATACCCGCTTAAATAGATAAGAAAAATCGTATTTACACTGAAACCGTAGCTTACAGAACTATGCTGGTCTAACAATAACGAGATTCAAAGTTGTCGTATGTTCATCAAGCACGTATAATATGACACTTAATTGGTTCAAGTGACCAATCAACGTCTACATCGTGTCTGAAAGTGTGTCTAAAAAATTACAATGAAGCGTACGTGTTTTTTTAATTGTTATTTACTTTATATTTATGTACATTCTGAACATGTTATTTCCATATACTGATTACTATACATACACCTCTTTTTGTGAGGATATTATACTTTACGTTTGGCTGATTGTTTGGTTGTCTTGTCTGTATCGTTGTCTTTGTGTGTCCGTGATATACATAGTTTGCATAAGTAAACCTTATCTATAATATTGTAAAATATCATTAAGATTATCACACTTATAAAATAATCGCCAAAGAAAGGTGTAGGCCTACAAAAGAATCGCAAAACATACAATCATTAGTGCTTAAGGAAAGTCTACCAGTCGAGATAATTATCCCCCTACTTACATGTGAAGAAAGGTTCAATACATTATTTTCTTACCTTCAATCTCCTATGCGACCTTGGTCACTGCAACACCATCACTCTCCTGATGAAACCTTCAATCAACCTTCGTTATAGTTACGACGAGAATCGATCCCGCGACCTCCTCATTAGAAGATGCTAGTGGTCACTCACCTGCTTGTTGTTGGTGTGTGATTCTGATTAGCCTACAACGTAGAATTTACTATTAACTCTAGCTGTAAAGTTGTCTTGCCTAGAGTCTAGACGTCAACGAGAACTTTCAATTATAATTCGTTGCTCTAAAAGAATCATTCAAACTGTACTAGGAAAACGCTCAGTTGGACGCGTTGTTGAGCGAGCACCGGTACGTGCAACATGACTCAAGTACGACATTCCTATAAGGCCCACCACACAGTGTAGGCCTAACTGGATATTGACATTGTACACTATATACTATTCCAACATCTTTGCGTTGTTCTAATTCACGTCATGCCTTCTAAAGTGTATCTTTGTATCTTCACTGCCTCCTTCATTTTTTAACATCATTTTTCGAATTATGATTACCAATAAGTCTTTAAGGTCTTGACCGATTTAGCTGAAAATTTGGAAAATAGCAGAGAATGTTGTACTTATTAACCCTGCAACATTTCATAACGATCGGAACATTTTTTTATATATATATATTTTTTTTATAACCAACGATCGGATTTGTTCAAAAACTATACAGCAACCCGCCTAGGTGGTATGTACAGTGTGCAACATTTCAGGTCGATCATAGAAACGGTGCGACCTGTACCAAAGCAGTAACAGAAAAGAAAAAAAACAAAAAACAGACATTCGAGCCATAAGAGTCAAGTGGAGACGCTCGGTACGCTCGCTCAATAAATGCACGTATTTACATATAATTGTTAGTTTAACATGCGGTAAATAACCTTTACAACAAGGATGTTATTCATTAAAGTAACATTGATGTGACCTCTGTATAAATTGATTTGTTTTTTATATGAGCATTTCATATAGGCCTATCGTGCAAGTTTCTATGTAAGTGGTGAATTTATCCTTCGTTTTGACAGTTATATTCATAATGCTGTAAATAAAGTTGATCTTAAACAATACGCGATGTGTCACGAGGCTGGCTCTCAGGTAAACGGTAATAACATTGGTATCATATTTCACATGAACGTTAATAAACAATCAATCTCTGACATCCATTACGTGTTTTGCTAAGTAAATTCATTGATTTTAATAACAAATTTGTGAATTTACTTTTACCCTTTTCCTTTTTCCCCTTTTTTTTAGTTGACGCAATTTACTCAATATTGGTAAAATCCGGGAATTTCTTCTAAGCGTACAGATTTTTTTAACGCAAATTTCGTACTGAACATCAACGTTGAAATCAAGGTGAAGTCGCAGGTTAATCTGGTAAATCGTAAGATAAGCGGTTTGATGGGAATTTTCTGAATTGAAACCCATGTTTTGGATTTCCCATTTTTTCACGTTTTGGACTAATGTCTTGTAAAATTGTAATGGATCTTTAAGCCTTATTTTTTGTAACCAAGTGCGTATATCAATATAAAAGTACTTTTTTAACATTCATGCAAAATTTGGTAATGATATTACCAACCGTTCAGCAGAAATCATCAACACCTGAGTGCGCGCATTTGAGTTGGGCCAAGCTTTGAGCTCCTCTTATAATACAGCCTCAATAGTTCAGTCCGCTCCACAAACTGATTGTTTAGAATGCGTTGAGAAGAAACACGCAGGATTTTACTGAGTAAATATATTCGATATGAAGAATTAAATAGACTAGAGATCTAGAGTAGATGACGAAACTTATTTAAAGGAGAACTTTCAATCCACGGAGTGAAAATATATAGATGAGTAAGAATGTATACAATATTATTACCTTTTGTTAAATTAAACATGACACCAGAATGAAAAGCTTTAAATAGTTGAGTATATGTAGGCTAGAGGAATTACGCATGCGTTATAGCCAAATTCCTATATCAGCAGGCTGACACCTCAGTTGTTAGAAATTTTGAACAGTTGTCAATTGGAAGCAGAAATAAAGGGCTCTACAGTCACACGTTCATAAAAATTATTTTAAAATAATTAATTATTGCAATTTTGGATTTTGATCAAAATCACAAAATTGATCATTTTCGTGAATTATATCTGACTGATTCCAAACATGTATTTGGATGAGCGAAGCGAAGACTTTAAATTTCACTGACCCCCCCCCCCATATTAGCTCGTGTGTTTTTTTGTTGGTTTGTTTGTTTGTTTGGTTTTTTTTTTCTGTCTGTTTGTTTGTACGCGCTCTACAGGTCAAACGGCATATGCGATCTTGATGAAAATTGGAGGGGACCTTCGAAATCTCTGAACTTAGACCTGCCACGCTTTTAGGGTATAATCGTAGAAATACTTCTCATGAATATCGTATTTTACGATTTTTTTTCGATTTTTATGCGATACTTTCGTGATATTTGGGTCGATTTCTGACCAAACGGGTGGCGCTACAACGTTCATATTTAACATGGACATTAAAGTAATGGTGATGTATTGCTTTTGAAAAGAAAAGTTGAATAAGTTAGCCAGAATCCATAGAATAAAGGTTTAAATGTGAGATTTTTGAGGTATTAATAACAATTAACAAGTAGCAATAAAAACTTGTCAACAATCACCTACAATGCGTTCAAAAAGCACTTGCAAAAGATTCCCACGCAAACTAAAAACTTACAAAAAAGCTCATCCATCAACGCGACTAAAAAAAGCGTTCGCGAAGCGGGCTAGTGATACTCTACGATCATAGGGCTGTCCAATGTCCATGTATGCTTTCTTGGCACCTACGTTACGTTTCATATTTTTTCGGATGCTTCCTGGCCGCACAACTCCCAAAAACGTGTCCTATCCCTCTCACCGATCTTCTTTAAATATTGCCACTGACTGCAGCATCTCAATCTCACCCTTGATCGCGGGCAGATGTTTCTGCGTCAGGACCCACTCCCTGAGGTGATCCAGATCTTCCTTGTTCAGCTCCGGGTTCTTCTCAAACTCTTCCTCAACCGTGAACCGGCGGATTTTAGTCCCGGGAGGCATATTGTTTACTCTGAAACACAAGAATTACTTATAGATTGGGTCATATCAAAGAAATTGTCTGGGTTTCTGAAATATGACGAATACATCACTCAAACCATTTTTAGTATGAAATTTTCCAATTTTTGGGTTACTTACTATATATTTAAAGCGTTTTATGAGTAGGAATTATTGTTAGATGATATAGGTTATTTTGTTGTTACAAATTAAAAAGTATTCACTGCGATATAAGTGCGTAATTGGGTGTTATAATAATATGTCTCACATTGCACACTATTGGACTACTACTCAAAATGTCCCGATAAATGACATGATGCCCTGATAACTTGTTTTATTTTGAGTAGTGAATTGTCCTAAAAATCATGATCTTAAACCTGCTCTACTCTAAAATTGTTTCATAATTTTAATATTAAAAAAATAGGCTTACTACCTTAAATTATATTTCGATTTTTATGTTTTTGTACATGTCAAAAACGACTATAGATACGTTATCATTGTATGAGTGTTCTACAAAAACTATTGGGAAAATGTTGCATATATTTATGCATTAAAACACCAAAGTGGTGTGCATATCTAGTTCTTAGACTGCAGGAATACGAAAAGTATTGCCGAAGCCGAAGGTTAATTGAAGTCTCAGGTTTAAGTAGAAAGTCGTGCAGATTTTTGAGGGGTCAAATCACAACTTTGATGAAACGTCTTATAAAAGTAGTACACAGTATCTATATGCGGTATTCTCTGCTCTGTAGTAATATTCCATAAACAAAATAATTTATAAAATATCATTTAAAGTTAGACCCCCCCAAAAAAAAAAAATTGCTGGACAAACCTTTTTATTCCATCTTGATGAATTCATAATCCCCATTTACTTAAGAGTTTCGTAGTGAAGGTATTCATAGTAATAATTTGTCACATTTTCTATTTTTCCTCTGTATTCTCATCTTCACTTTCTTCCTACGACCCTATTTCCTCGGGGGCTTCCACCAGTTTTTTGGCATTCATTTTATTTTTGCCTTCCCATCACCATAGGTTTAGGGCCTACTCTTGTGCTTGTATGTGGTTTGTTTTGTTCTGTGTTATTTTGTGGTTCTTCCCTACACCTTCATTATATTATTTACAGGAGATAACCGCAAGTAGGCTGATACAAATACATTTTACTAAAATTGCATTAATATGCTATTTTATTTTTACAGACTTAATGATATCAAAAATGAAAAGCATGAATAATGATTTAAGAGTTACGAAACAAGTGGATGAATGAATCCCAATAGTGCATACTTCCAGGTAGTTATCATTGCGCTTATGACGGCTGCGACTTGAAAAACGACAGTCGGACAATAAGTGTGGCTCACATTCGCCAAAGTACAGAAAGATATCCATGATAGGAGAATTACGACGTCCGGCCGGATACGTGGGAGTTAACATTAACATTCCAGCGGGATACTGATCACAAGGTCACGAGGGGCCCCCCCAAATTACGTGCCCGTAGAAGACATTGGATAGGGCTGTGCGGGTAGTGGTTTTTTACAGTCGAGTCGGGTAGGTTAAAATCTGCATGTTAAAATAGACAAAAAATGTGTATAAATATGAGCAATGAGACATTCGATTCTTTGCTTGGACGATGGGAATGCAATAAGTGTATAGTCAATTGGAATACCAGCAAGTGTCTTCAATGTGGTGTTCAAGATGTCTATGAACTAAAAGATTAGAACAAGAAGATTTTTCGCCGAGATGGTACTGTATGAATTGTTTATTTCCCCTCTAAGTGTACACGATCTTTTAATCATGATGTCGACGAAGAGTCTCAAAGTAATGATGATGTTGCTAAAGGTTTACCAGTTTTGAAAAAAAGGAATGAAGCTTGGACATCTTAATATACGTAAGTTGGATAAGTATATAGATCATTTGAGGGTTATTCTTGACACTTTACAATTTTGATATATTTGCTTGCTGTAAAAACATATTTAGATGAATCTGTTCCAGATGGTTTTATTACTGTTGACAATTATAAAATGCTTAGATTTGATCGTGAAAGGGTAGGGGGGGTTAGTTATTTATATTGCTGAGAAGTTCATGTCAAGTGTAGTTGAGTGTAAAGTTAAATTTCCGATGGATGTAGAGTTGCAGTCAGTTAAATTCTGGTTTCAAATGTAAAACCAATGATTTTTACAGCAGTTTATAAAGCTCCACACGTAAATTTTAGAAGAATTTTCAGATTGTTTTGATAGTTTAGTAAATAATTTAAAGTTGGAACTAATAAATTTATTTTTTCTAGGTGATTTCAACATTAAATTTGAGTAAGAAGACATTCCCAGTAAATCATTTCAAATTCTCACTAGATCACATGGATTGGTGAAATTGATAAAATCTGTACTAGGGTTAATAATAGGTCAGCTACTTTAATTGATCATGTTTATGTAAATCACAATAAAAAATATTTTTCAGTCAGGTCTTATAAGTGTAGGATTAAGTGATCATAAATTTAAATTTTATTGTGTTCGTAAGATTAATAAGCAAAAGTTTCTTCCTAAATTTGTAAATACTAGAATTATAAAAATGTGATTGGAAGCAGGTAATGAAGATATATCAAGTGGGTCCCATTGACCAAATTGTATGGCGGTAAGTTCCGATGATAAATTAGAAATGTTTGTTTAAAGTAACCGTGGAAACTCTAAATGAGCAAACACCCCCCTTGAATTAAGAGTTTAAGGAAACCAGCCCCATGGTTAACAGCAGATTTAGGAAATCCATGCATAGGAGAGACCACTTGCGCAAAGAATTTAGAATTTTTAGAAGGCCATCCCAAAGTGGGAGGAATACAAGAAAGTTAGAAATAAGTAAATAATCAAGATTCGTTTTTCTAAGCGTGAGCATTTTAAGTCTTCTTTTGATAATGATATTTCTTCAAAATCTTTATGGTCAGTTTAAAAATAAGTTGACAGGTAAAAAAGTGAAAATGAGTGTAGCATAGCCTCATTGACAGAGAATGGGGTATCCTACACGTCTAATCCTGACATTTGCTGTTTTTTTACAGAAAAATTTGTTGTGAACGATGTAGATTTTTCCAGTGAAATTGGTAAGTTTAAAGATTTAAATAGAAAAGAAGCAGATGATCTCCCGCATGTAAAGGGAACTAATGAAGAAGTCATTCAGCAATTAAACGCCTTAAAAATTTAAAAACTCGACAACACTTCAGAGATTCCATGCATAGTATTCAAGAAATGCGCATCAATAGTCGGATTATTAGCGTATCTAATTTCCCATTTCTTTTTTGTAGGTGATTTTCCCAACACAGCTGAAATTGGCAAGGGGAACACCTATTTATAAGGGTAAAGGGAAAAAGAGTGATAAGAATTCTTATCACCTATACAACTCTTCCAATTTTAGGGAAAATTATTGAAATATTTTGCACATGAGGTTATTACATGAAGTGGAGCATCTGAAGGTTTAAGTGAACAACCAATGGTTTTAGGAAAGGTAGATCAACGCAAAGTGCCCCTTTTAGCATTTACAGATTTATCTTATAAAGGGATTGACAAGCGGAATGGTAAGGTTGGAGCTGTTTTTGTTTTATCTTAGGAAAGCATTTGATTCAGTACCTTTTTTACCTCTTTTAATAAAACTAAAAACCAGGTATAACATAAGTCCTTATTTTTTATCAATATTAGCGGATTACTTTTTAAAAAAGAAAAATGTTTATCAATCTTGCAAAATATAGTTCAAAAGTATTTACCTATTTCGTCGAGTACCCCAGGGATCAATATTAGGACCCCGTTATTTATTCTTTTCATAGAAAATATATCTACTTTAATAGCCGGAATCAATTATATTTTATATTTCTGATGACTTGGTCTTTTTTTTAGAAGTGTGGATGTTGAAGAGATCGTAAGACGTCTTCAAGAAGTTTTAAAGAGGATGGATGATTGGTTTAAAACTCAGGAACTTGAATTAATTATAGTAAAAAAAAATTTTATGATTTTTCATAAGGCTAATGATAGAAGCATGAATGATATTCATTTGACGTTGAATTGGGAATGGTAAGCTAATTTCTAGAGTATATGAATTTAAATATCTTGGAGTTTTCTTAGATTGTAATTTAAATTTTAAGAAACATTATGAATATGTATGTAATAAAGTATCATCGCAATAGGAATCATAAGTAGAATGAAGAGGTTTTTAACAGAGAGAATGTTAAGTTACTTGTAGATTCTTATATTCACTCTATTATTGATTATTGTTTAGTGGTTTGGGCAGTAAGACTTCTAAACCCAAAATGTTGTACTTCAGAAGAGAATTGACCATCTGTTTGATTCAATTCCTATAAGCCAAGATTTTTAATCTGATTGCTTCACGATTGAGGAAAGAATGAAATATAGCGTACTGGTAAATACATACAAAGTATTGAAAGGTATGTATTCAGGTTTTTTTACCCAATATTTTTCAATTTGTTGATCGTGATAGAAATTCATTCTAATGAACTTTTGAAAGTTCCTAAATTAATTTCCGAATCATTAAGAAAGTCATTCTTGTACAGAGGAGATCCTTTTGGAATTCAATTTATTATGATATTAGAAGCCAGTTTACTGAGCTAGGGATAGTACAATTTAAACGTAAACATTGAAGCAAAGATAATGAATCGAAGAACAAAGAAGAATTGATTTTTTCTATTTATTTGTGGGCATTGTCACTGTGTTTTTTGTAATGTTAATTTCTCTTCATATGTTTTTATTTATGATTTTGCTTTCTCTTTGTTTGTTTATTATTGCTTTTATTTTGATGTATTCAATGTATTTTCAATTTATATTTTTGCCTAGATGTCTGGGTTGCCGCCCACGGTGGAACTTGCAACTTGAGTTAGGTTTTCCTGTATCATTGCTGTGATCAGTTTTGACTTGAACAATTTTAAATAATTATATATCTGATATAATTATATATTAAAGTCAGATCTTTTGTACTAAATTGTTATCAAGATTTGAACACAAGAATGATGGTTGAACACAAGAATGAAGATTTGCGTTTTGGTTTGGGTTTTTTCCGCGAAAGTTGGTTACTCCCTGATTTGCTGTTCCTGATTTTTGGGGAAACCTCATATTCGTTTGAGTGGGATCGTCTAATAAATCAGTTTTTTTTTTTTCGTTTTTCTTTTTTTAATGTTTTTTCTTTTTTTTTTTTTCTTTCCTTTTTTCTTTTTTCTTTTATTTTCTTTTTTTTTTCTTTTTTCTTTTTTTTTATTTTCCCCCCCCCTTTTTTTTATATATTCGATTCATTTATAAGTGCATTTATATCCTTTTTATTTGTTATCAAATTTGTTGAGTATTTAATGCATGTTGTAATACTTACTATTTCAAATATTTACTTTAAATGTAGTTCATTGTTTGTGTCTGCATCTATGTAATTAGATTTATTTAGATTGTCCCCTCCTTTGTAAATCAGTTTTTTTATTACTGAATAGGATGACCTTTTAAATAAATAAATAACATAAATAAAATATTACTTGTGACGAATTTTTACAATATATTTTGTCTCCCAATTCACTTTCTTTTGTCAGGATTTTAATGGTATTTTGTTTAGGGTACAAATTAAAAACCTATTGTTTTTTCTGAAACCGGCCCTCCACCAAAACGTTTGTAAATCCTGGACTGCACCTGCACCATCCCCCAAATAATATTTTTTTCGTTCAGCGATAAAATCACGACTTTTTTTGAGAATTGCTTTGTCCACCTAAATACCCGACACGACCCGAAATGTCCGGCTACCAGCACATGTAGCGCAGTAATGTATTTACTTTTAGTGCATTATAAACTATAACCAGGTCTATACTATAACATGACATCGTCCTTTCTGACAGCACTACGGATAGGAAGTCCAAACAGGAAAGTCAGGAAGTGTGCTTCGATGTTTTTTTTTTAGTATGTTTGTGACCCTTGTTATCTGTTGTACGTGTGTTTTTGTACTTATCACTTTTTCGGGTCATAAGCTATTCTTAACATTACCTATATCGATTAACACTTATCAGCAATTGTGTACGATTTGGACAAAGTTCAAGAACCACTATTAAGTTACACGAAAACGTCACAAATCTATATTATATGTTGAAAATGAGCGTTCGTACCTTTTGAAGCACGTTTAATAAATGTTTCCATCATCTGCATCTACAGTTCAGCGCCTTTAAAAAGGCGATGCCTATTTTCTTAGGTATACATGAATTTTTTTGTCAAATTTTGGATCCCATTCCACACGAAAATGTTTAACATCAACCAAATGTTTAAAAATGTTTCTGGACAAAACCGCTCAGTAATAAAAAACTGTGACAAGTGGCAAAAGGGTCGGTCTCACAACGAGAAATAATGCATACGTTTTTTAATCGAGAGCGTGAAAGAGAACTGAAATATGGTTGATTTACTTACATTACTGCATGTAATTTAAAAAAATGACGAAAGTACTTAGCACTCAAGAGGCTAGCGTCATACCCAGTCCAGTTGTAATCGTTTACGACTACATATTTTGTGTATACAGTCCCCATAATTTTGTTTTGTTTTAGGGCTCGTTCAGAATAGCTTAGAAGAAATGTGCAAAGGAGGCGATCTATCATTCCCTTGTTTACTGAGGAAAACCATAGGTTAGGATTGTCGGTGACCCTACGATTTAAATCTATGTAATTAGATTTATTTAGTTGTCCTCCTTTGTAAATCAGTTTTTATAACTGAATAGGATAGACGTTAAATAAACAAATAACAAATAAAATAAATAAATAAATAAATAAAAGCTAAACGTGAATCGCATCAGCTACCTCCTATAGGTGTGTGCGATATTGAAAGTATATTAAAACGATTACCATTAAATCATATAACGATATTTTATAACAGGGAAAAACATCAGTCTAAACAATATACAACTAAGTGAGATGTTTCATGTTCAGTAACTGGGTTTTTTTCAATGAGGTGATGTATTTTAATAAATAAACAATTCGGTATTTATAATTACTACAGCCCACTGACGCATAACGATTTCAGTATGTGGAATACAAACCCAATTCCCTGTCGCGGCCAACGCTTCGAATAGACAACATCGAACAACAAGTTGGACAACGATTTTTATAACCGCACGGGCGATTAGAATCAAGATGAGAAAATTCGGAACATATTTATAGTTCATGTGCCTTCGTTATTAGGACGGCTTTAAAGTTACGCTCATACATTCCCACTCCAAGAATTGATGACAGGCTTATCAAAAGTGAAAAGTTTTCTACCTGTAGCCAGATTTTGAACCAGGGGCCTTCTGCATTCAATTAAATGCAGGGAACCTTACTTTTTGAAACCAACAAGCCACACACATAAAAAGCTATACACGATTTTTAATTGAATTTTTAGGGCCTACACCGATCTTAGAATTCAACAAATTAACATAGCCTTGATTCACTTCACGTATGTAATATTTTTGAAAATGTTCAAGCAAAAAATATCTAAACATAATGAATTTGATACAGCCAAGGGTACGCCTACTAGGGGTCCATGTTTATACAACTAAACGCGTATAAAATTGTAGGTAGTTAGTAGTATCGACGATTGTAGACTTTATCCTTTGTTTATTTTTATATTCCATCAAAGGAAGTTGATTGAAACACAATTGGAAAATTACAGTAGTGCATTAGCCATTAAATAGTTTTCATTGTTATATTACCATGTCAAATATCAGTTAAATAAATTTTGAAGTTTATTGACTTATGATAGTGTCTTCTGTGTGTATTTACATACCTATATTTCAATTTTATATAAGTTCCATTAAAAGGTAAATATCTTTCTTTAACAACTTTCACAATTGTGAAACATCCCTTAACCAACTCAATGTATTTAAACAAGAGTTTAGTTGGTTTCTGCCTGCAGCCAATATGAATTTGAAATTAAAGTTACGAATTGAAACACGACACGGCGTTCTACAAAATAATGATCTATACATATTCGTTTATCAAAGTCTGCCTATGAATATTATCGTTTATGAGACCATGATGCTGTTAGTTTTCCAAATCATGTTAGAACTCTAGGGTATATAGCGTGATACTTATTAGGATAATCGTTCGAATGATCCTTTCTCGTATAGAAAACATCTAACTTTCGCTACCCAGTTACAGTGGCGTATGCAGGAGATCTGGGTTCACCGCCCCCCCCCCTCCCAACCCATCACCCGCCTTCCCCTAACACACACAGGACTTAAGTATGGTTGGAGGGGAGGGAGAATTGTAGCTTCGATCATCCTGAATGCGCCACTGAAGTATATTTAAAAAACGAGCAACTATAACAAGTATGATCGTCCAAATATTGTTATTTGAATTATTTATTTTTTTAACAGTGACGGCTAAAATGATTTGTATTTTTTAAGCGCAACCGTAGTTTTCGATTTTTCAGGTATTCTTGTCCTTCAAACTGAGTTATAAGTGGCTTTGTGCACGATGGCATACTCACAATTATTATGTTTATAGCACATTTTCTAATTGATTCGAAGAAATATTAATAGACATTGTAAACACGAAAAATCTTTCATTTTCTCAAGATTGGAAACAAGTTGACCCTGCGAATTGTATCCTGTAATCACTCGCTCTTGTGGGAACCTTTGCGGGGGGGGGGGAGGAGGGGTGTGTGTCTTATTATACAGATGATGTCATCAACACGGGTAGCATAGCATGCAGGCAGATTGGTTACATCGAAACGAAAGGAAAATATCACCTATCCTGACTAGACATTTCTCACTTTCTCAATACACATTGCACTTGTGTTCTGCTACTATAATTATTATTTCAAATTACATCCTTAACTTGATAGTGAATCTCTTGTTTCCTACCGTTTCCTCTTCCTAATCTATAATGTTTACTTACGTTGTCTTATTTTCTAGTTTTAACCACTACTTACATTTAATACCAAGCTTTATTAAGTTTGGCATACAAAATTGTGAGGTATTTTCTCTCACTATCAACACAGATAAATTTACTACGAAGCTATAACGACCGACTCCACTTAAATATTAGTATTCAACAAACGTAAGCTAACACTACCACCATTGTGTGCATGCCCAAAGCTGGTCAAGTATTCAATAACTGAATTCCTTCAAAGTTAACTAAATAATTTAGAAAATGTATTGTTGATTCCAAAAGTGTAAATAAATAAATAGAGTAAACGCATTTATAAAAAGTATTGGTATTCCAAAACTATAATGAAGGCTAAAGCTTTGAGGTTATAGTTTAAAACCCCAAAGACTAAAGCCTGGTTAACGCTTGATGATTAATATGACACCCAGTTCAACATCCATCTTCACTATTACCGGAAATTCGTCAACGTCAAATTCCATTTGTTTTAACACAGTCTTCATTTCCGTTGCGGCCCAAGTTGACGCCGATCGTATAAACTACAATAAACAACACAAAAAACACAACACGCTACTACAATGAATACTAGTCCTTTTGTTCTATCTATATTAATTTAGTATAGATATAAATAACAAATTGTGATGTTATCATGAAATCTTACACAGCATCCCACCCATACCCACCTACATACATAAAACCGACATACATACATACATAAAAATAACTAGGAAAACGCTTTAATCCCGCGCGTTGTTGGATGAGCGTAATTTGGTGCATTTGACTTGCCATGTGTTACTGCAGATGTTCTGTTGTTTTGTGAAAAAATTATTACTAATCGATTTTTTTAAATTAAATTAAATTAAATAAAAATTAAATTTATTTCTTTTATTTTTTCTTAATCGTAATTTTAAAAAAAGAAAAAAAAATCGTAAAAAAATTGCATATTTTTCATCCATAATTATTTGATTTGCGCTTCAAATTTTAACAGAATATATAATTCATAAAATAAGGTTCTGTAAAAAATCGATTACAAATAGGATAAAGCATGTAGGTGTTATAGTGAAAAGATTGTTAAAAAAAAGAAAACCCGTAGAAATTTCGATTTTCATGAGAAATAATTTTTCGATTGTTCTCAAATTTCACACGAATATTTTAATTCATAAAATTAAGGTTCTGTAAAAAAATCATTAAAATCGGATTAAGCATGTAGATGTTATAAGTCGAAGAAATTTTTTAAAATCGAAAAAAATCGTAAATTTGCGATTTTCATTAGAAATAATTTTCGATTGCGCTCAAAAACGTGGCAGTTCTAAGTTCAGAGATTTCGAAGGCCCCCATAAAATTTCATCGCAATTGGAGTATTGGTTTAGCCGGAATCGTGTGGACAAACAGACAAAAATACAGAAAAAAAAAAAAAAAAAAACATTCCGGATTTTTTTCTCCAGTGTAGTGAAATGGAATCTTCGCTTCGCTCGCTACGCTCGCTACGCTCATCCAATTACATACAAAGCAACAATGTTTTAATTAAGAAATTGAAAAAAATAAACTTTTGCAAGTTGCAAGTATAGGAACACAACTTATGTACGAAGAACTATGTATTTCAATACTTCTTCTTCGATGAATACAATGTTGTAAATCCTAACTACAAACATAAGAATTTTTACCTACTATCTAGAAGAATTATGTAAGATGTCCAAAACGGTGAAGAAAGTAACACTGTTTGTATACAAACTTAAATACAAACCTAATTATTAGATATACCAAACTATGAATAAATACCACAGTTTGTATACAAACTTGTATAAGATATCTAAAACTTGTAGAAATACCACAGTTTGTATACAAACTTTTATTAGATATCCAAAACTGTGAAGAAAGCAACTACCGAGTACTTACTTAGTACCGTAGTTGTTAATCCAAGACTGCGAAGAACTCGATCACACGCACCTCTTATGAGTTCATGCGCAGTAGTAATCAGAACGCGCTCGTATTCACGCACTTTGAGTACTAAGTTTAATTACTAATTAGTGTTTACACACGTCACACACTGTGTGTGTACTGTAGGTCCTTGCTCTAGAGCAGACGGCCTACAACTGAATGAGCTGATTGTTGCACTCGGCTGTGGTTGTGGCTACAAGGCGAAGGCCGGTTCACACACACGGCGGCCTCACGGACAGACTGTAGTGAGGTAGTCTGAGATCGTTACAAGGTGACGCTCGCCTCAGGATAGGAAATAATGTGTGCTTGGGCTAGCTACTGGTCGGGTGCGTATTGACTCGGATGTCATGTACAGTGCTCCGAATTTATATCGTTCCTTGAAATGAATGTAAAATTAAATAAATCGATCACGTTTTTAGTGAGATCGATCGACAATCATTTTATCCACATTTTTACGGGTTATTTCCATTGTAAACGAAACGAAGCGTTATTTTCGACTGTTTTTTAGAGTCATTTTTACTTTCATTCACTAAAGTGTTCTATAAATGAATCGCACTAAAAATTTGTTGAAAGATAAACGAATATACTAATCGTTTATTTTATTTAGCGATATCGAATCGTTTGCCAGAATCGATTAAAATCGATAATCGTTTTACATACATACTTGTGATGTTGTAGGATTTATCGTAACGCTATTAAAACCACAACAATGTTTCAAGCTAGAAACATTCTCGTATTGGTTTATTGTGTTCAAAAATTTTTGAATATAAGTTACAATTTCTTATAATCTTGCAAAACAAAATTACTGGTGGCCGCTCCCTCATGCCAATAATATGGCAATAGATGCATCGTATCCTTTAGTGGAGGTGCCGAGTACGTTAATATTATATCAACTTTCTGGGCGACTAGCTCAACTCCCCCCCCCCCCCCCTAACCACCAGGATTGCCAAAACCGTTCAGTATCATCTTGATTGAAACAAATATGAGCACAAAAACGATGTCAATCTGAAGTAACAGTTGTTTTATCTTGAGACGTGTCACACGCACAGACGGACAGAAAAAATGAT
Source organism: Sweltsa coloradensis (assembly GCA_024449915.1). NCBI lineage: Eukaryota > Metazoa > Arthropoda > Insecta > Plecoptera > Chloroperlidae > Sweltsa > Sweltsa coloradensis. Next base: position 51,936 of record JAMZAV010003901.1, on the reverse strand, counting down.
GCGTAGCCCGAAAACTTCGCTCACTAATAAGATTGTAATTGTGTGTTCTTAAATTGTTTGACATCCAAAACGTGACTTAAGACATTTTTGTGATGTCGAAGGTGGTAGACGATCTAGTAAATTAAAATTAATAATAAATAAAAACAAAATCTAGTAAAATATCGATCGCAAAATAAAAAATCCCCTGTCTAAATCCCGTGCAAATGAAATTTGATAAAAAGTGACTCTAATTTTAAAATGCATTTTATTTTTGACACACAGATAGCAAATATCTAACACTAAATAAATGCATTTCTCCCACCCCATAAAAACCAAGTCTTTAGCTTTCTTGGAGTACCCAAAATATTTACTACGTAAAATAACAACAGTTTAAAAAATAGACATCCCCTTAAATCTCGGACACTCGTACATTTTAAATTTGAATTTAAAATCTTCTTAAAAATGAAGCTTTATTACTCCTATGAAAATTTCCTAGATAAAATTTTTTAAATTTTAAAATTTCCTATCACCAACTTCTTTCATTTTTTCGTTCTACTTCCTGCATTTTTATTTTATCTTTAATATTGTAACTTTTTTTTTATTATATTGTGAGTTCTTTTTTTTGTATAATTATATTGACAGCTTGTCTCTTGGACTTGCTCAAATCTGATAGTGTTAGTTAAAGAAAAATATTTATCTTACAAATTTTGTCTGCTTATTGCTGTTTTCCGGGAAACACCATTACAAATTTGTTTGTAAAATTTCTAGTATTTTCTTTTTTGACATGCTCGGCAACTACCATTTGTTTTATAAGTACCCGTTTTTAGTACACTTTACCGTTGATAGTGGTTCAAGATCATTAGATTAAAACTGCATAGAATTTGTTTTGCGTCATCCCACACGTAACGTCTCTCATTTTAAATGACCTCTTTGCAATAGGAAAAATCTACAAATATAGATAATTTCCTAGTACTTTTCAATTTTGCAAACAAGGGGCCATATTATATTATATATACACTTTAAATTGTAAAACTTTGTACTGAACAAATTCGTATTGATTAATAATGCTAATTGTTGACAGTGTAGTAGGCTCGAGTTCCTGTATTAAAATTTTACGAAATTCCCTTTGACCTCATAAAAGAAGTATTTACTTACAAGCATCCCTGTGTTAGAAAAAGGTTCTCTTTCTTTCCAATAAACCCCAAAATAAAAAATGGTTTAATTATTGATAATCAAAATCTTAAGTTTCAAAGTTTTTTTTTCCATTTTTTTAGTGATTTTCTAAATTTCATTTTTAACTTTAAATATTTTCATATTTTTTAAAAGATCACGTAAAAGAAAAGAAACAATAGGGGGCAACAAGACTTCAAGAAAAATAAAAACAGCTATCAATGTTAAAGAAGGGGATACAAAAAAAAAGGACTAAGAAGTTCAATAAAAAAAACTACAAAACATGGTTTAAAATGATTTTTACTTGATGGCAGAATGAAATGTGAAATTTCCTTTGGCGGTAAATTTTTATATTTTGCCTTTATCTTTAAATTTTGTGTTTTATTTTTTGATTGCTTTTTTTTGTTTTAGTCAAAACCTAATGTTAAAGGGCAGCAATGCTGTATTTGATGAACCCAATAAAAAAATAAAAAGATATGTAGGTTTGATTTTTTGTAATTAAATATAATTTAAAGGTTTTTGTTATGTTTTTGTTGGTGTGCTACCCACTATTGCCCCGTAGGTTAATTTTGAGAACAAATAGCCGAAAATGGGGGGGCCATTAACAATCTTTTATTTTTTTTTAAAAACAATTCCCCCTTTATTGTCTAAGGGGATTTTTTCCTTTGACGTCCATTCGGTTTCTTATGTTGGTTACGTCGCCCTTCCAAGGGGGATACAAAATTGTTTTAAACGCCCCTAGGGTTAGTGGGGTGGAGATTAAATATTCATGTGACGGCACCTCCACCCAAAAAACACAGCACCAGCGAGGGAAAAATAACTTTTTCCTTGTCTTATTTTTATCCCCGTAGGGTTTCCCCTGCAGGAATTGCTCTATTATTCTATCGTCTTTTTTATTTCATTCCGAATTTTTTTTTACTTTAATTTGTTTTTTTTTTCTCTATTTCTTCAAAACAATGTGTCTTTAACCTGTAAGACCTTTTATTTCAATTCTATTACAAATTTGCGCTTAATTCGGAATATCCCAAAATTTGTTTTCTTTTTTTTGCACTGTAGCTCTGTTGGGCTGGGTCATATTTTTTTATGTTTTTGTATATCGTTAAAACTGTTTCTCGTTCTTTTACGCAGAGTATATTGTATTTTATATCGTCCACATAAACTTTCTCGTATCCCTTATTTTTAATTATTTTTCAAATTTTCCATCGGGTCTAATTCAAGCTTATTTGCCCAGCTTGAAAAATTCCAAAATTTGGGGCTAGGTGAATAAATCTCTCTTACTCTTTCTATACTCCAATTTACTTTAGATAGAGAATCTCCCATTTAAAAAACCCCTTAGGGGGACCGTCCGCCGTTTTGCGTGTGTCACGTCCAAGATAAAAACCCATCACGAAATATGTTTACATGTTTTTTCTACTTGATGGCATTTTCCCCTTTTCATGGATGATCAACAGTTTTTGCAAACCTGGGTTACGGTGAGGGGGGTGTGTGAAGTGTTCCTGATCCCAAAAAAAAAAAATCTGACCCGGCAAATACACCATTATTACACGCGAAAAGGCAAAGAACCTTCGTTTCGTGCTAAAAAACTACCCCGGGGCCTCCACCAAAAAATTTTTTTTTTTTGTTTCTTTTTTTTACGATCTGTTGTTACTGGATTGGCATGCAGTTTTTTAGAATGCGTTTCTGACCACTTTTTAAAATCATTGGAGAGCGTAGCGTAGCGAGCGAAGTGAAAAATATCTTTTTTGACTTATAAACCGGGAAAAAAAACTGGTAAAAACGGCACTCCGACCTTGAAAACTTTTTTCATCAGTCTTTCAAAATCTCTGAACTTTTTTAAAGTGTGCGAGTGAAATTTAAAAGAAATACTTTTCAAAAACATGCAAAAAATTTTCCCCTTTTGTTTTTCCGATTGGCCTTTAAAAACCTTTAATTCTTTTCAGGGGTTTTTTTTCGATACTGTAGGCCAAACCCCCTATTTTAGGGTTCCCTTGCATTTTTACATTTTTAACCCTTAGGGTTAAAAATATTTATTAGAAAATTGTTTTTATATTTTTTAAAAGGACACATAAAATAAAAAAGTATGTTTTTAAAATGGGGGGGAAAATTTTTTTTGTTATAATAAAATTAAAAAAATTGAATTGTAGCTTTTATTTATGAGTAAAATAAAAGTTATTTCCGAAAATAAACTTTTAAATTTAATTTTAAATTTTAAAATCTTTAAAAAATTTTTAAATATTTTTGTTTTACAGTTTTTGTTTGCTTAATTCGACATTTTCAGGGACAAATGGTTAAACTTTAAAAAAAAATATTCCCTTTTGGGTAAACCCAGAAAAACGAAACGAAAAAAAAACCCTGGTAAATGATGGGCTCAATTTTTTTCCCCAAAAACGCTCATCCATAAACTCTGCCATAAAAGACTTCGTAGAGAGCTTAGCGAAAAAAATCCCTTTTTTAATGCCCCCTTTATCTTTGTAAAATTCAATCCCCAAATTTTAGTGATTCAAGGGAGCACCCTCTCCTAGTTTTGGGACCCACGGGTCGATAAGATTGTTTGTTACTTGAGTGTCGGAAAGGGAAGTCCCACTTCATTCTAAGAAGCAGGGGACATTGGTGCGCGATCTGTGGGGGTTTAGTTCGTACCAGAGGGAAGTAGGGTTTCAAGGAGGGTAGCCAAAACGCATTCAACTTTCCCGGGAAAACCAGACGATATAATAAAAAATGTAATAATAATGTAAAAAGTTAGACCAAAAAATGAATCTATAGTATTAGGGAAACGCCAAAGCCCGTTGATGGGACGAGTGAGTGGAAACCATGGGGTTGAGTACCCGGGAACATCTCTTTTCCTTCCCCCATACCCAAGGGAAATCTGCCCCCGGATGGGGAATGATACCGGGGATTCCCAAAACATGGGTCACTCACTCGTCTATAACGACTTTGGGTTTTTTCCCCAAATCTAGTTTGGGTAAGGGGCCCGTATACCCAAAGTGGGGGATCCCGGGGTTTAAACCCCCGGTCGGATAAGATTTTGTAGTTTTTTGGGTTGGGATTTTAAAAAAATATTAAACCCTGTTTTTTAACCTGCATAAACGCAGGTTTTGGGTTTAACATCAAAACTGTGACAATACTATGGAAAACATAGCCAGCACAAAATACGAGTAAAGATTGAAAGGTTTACTCAATCTCCCTGCGGAATTTGGGGATACCTTGAGCGTGCAAATTTCGATACTCTGTCTTTGGTCACTGCATAACTGCATTACAAATATTTTTCCACTGCCTCCATTGCAACCGAGTAACATCTAAGAAGCAGTGATTTTTTTCAAAAGTGAAACCATTGTCGTTAAAAGAATTCCTACATATGTTAAGCCTACTTTTCAGTTTATCATTTCTTGTAGGTTTAAATCGAAATGTATTGTGCTCATTTTGTTATCAGTTCTAAGTTACCTGGTCACGGATGTCTGTTTAAAATTTCGGCTCAATCTATTTGGCCGTTCGGCCGTATGAGCCCGGACAAACATTTTACAGACACAGTCACGACGAGACCCCGATCAAGTGGCGTTATAAATCATCATTCACTTCGCTCACTCGTCTATTTACTTAGCACTTCAAAATATCTCACCTTCAATACGGAGGATCATTAAGGCTAGTGTTACCATTGTGTGTACATCCTTTAACATAATATTACATTCATCGCGTGTCCTGACCCTAACAAATCTTCTGCGAATATTATGTTATGGCTGCTTTTTATTGTGTAAAATATACATAAAATGAACATATGGGTGCAAATATCTAGTGACGAATCCGACATTTTTTTTTTTTTTTTTTTTCTTTTTTTCTTTTTTTCTTATCTTTTTTCTTTTCTTTCTTTCTTTCTTTCTTTCTTTCTTTCTTTCTTTCTTTTTTCTTTTTTCTTTCTTTTCTTTTTTTCTTCTTTCTTTTTTCTTTTTCTTTTCTTATCATTTCTCCCTCTTTTTATTTAAGCATTTAAAATATTTACTAAACTGTTAGTTCATTGCTGTATCTTCATTATGTAAGTAGATTTATTTAGTGGTCCTCCTTTGAAAATCAGTTTTTTAACTGAAAAGAATAGACGTAACATAAATAAATAGTACAAAATATATATAGGCCTATTATGATATTCTCCAAATAAATTCTCGAGTAAGTTGCATCTCTACAAAATGTCAGACTAAATATGCGTTTGTTATTCTACGAAATTCTATTATTGGATGAGCGTAGCGAGCGTAGCGAGCGAAGCGAAGATTCCATTTCACTACACTGGAGAAAAAAATCCGGAATGTTTTTTTTTTTTTTTTTTTTTTTTTTTTTTTGTATTTTTGTGTGTTTGTCCACACGATTCCGGCTAAACCGATACTCCGATTGCGATGAAATTTTATGGAGGCCTTCGAAATCTCTGAACTTAGAACTGCCACGTTTTTGAGCGCAATCAGGAAATTTTTTCTCATAAAAAACGCAATTTTACGATTTTTTTCGATTTTTTAAACAATTCTTCGACTTATAACACCTACATGCTTTATCCGATTGTAATGATTTTTTTACAGAACCTTATTTTTATGAACTAATATATTCGAAATAAATTTGAGCGAAATCGATTAAGTATTTCTTAAAAAAATTGCAATTTTACGATTTTTTTTTCTTTTTTAAAAATTACGATTAATTAAAAAATTTAATTTTTTATAAAATTTAATTTAATTAAAAAAATTAAGTTATTTTTTTTAAATTTAATTTAATTAAAATAAATCTTCGACTAAGTAATGTTTTTTTCACAGAACAACAGAAAATCCGCGTAACACATTGCAGCTCAATGCACCATATACGCTCATCCAACAACGCGGCGGGACTTAAGCGTTTTCCTAGTTTATTATTTTTATAAATTTGGTGGAGGTGCCGGGTTTCTTGGAGTGAGGCTAGCCCCACCTCCTTCCTCTAGCTAGGGGTCACAAAAAATGTTGTCTTACTTTCTTGTTGAAGAACAGCATAGAGTGGGCTATGTTTCACGAAACCAAAGTAAATTTTACATTGGAGTCGAGTACATGCGTTCAGGTTTTATGATATAATAATAATTTTAATAAATAAATTATTTTTTCGTGGGAAGCCTGCCCATGCAGGACACAATGCATGCCCTCTCCAGATAGGTGTATTGGAGTCAAAACTAGGAAGCTTCGCAAACGCTTTTTCAGGCGCGTTGTTGGATGAGCATATGTTTTTTTATATGGAAAAAAGCGTAAATTGCGATTTTTTATGGAAATTATTTTCGATCGCGCTCAAATTTTACACCAATATATGAATCTAAATTAAGGTTCTATGAAAAATCATTACAATCGGATAAAGCATGTAGGTGTAAGTCGAAGAATGTTTTAAAAATAAAAAAAATCGTAAAATTGCGATTTTCATAAGAAATAATTTTTCGATTGCGCTCAAATTTCACACGAATATATAAATTTATAAAATTAAGGTTCTGTCATTATAATCGGATAAAGCATGTAGGAGTTATAAGTAAAATAAGTTTTTTTAAATCGAAAAACATCGTAAAATTGCAATTTTCACGAGAAATAATTTTTTGATTATGCTCAAAAACGTGGCAGTTCTATGTTCAGAGATTTCGAAGGCCTCCACAAAATTTTATCGCAATTGGAGTATCGGTTTAGCCGGAATCGTGTGGACAAACACACAAAAATACAACAAAAAAAGAAAGAAAAAAAAACATTCTGGATTTTTTTCTCCAGTGTAGTAGAATGGAATCTTCGCTTCGCGCATCCAACAATTGTGAAGGGATGTCCGAGGGCTGTTTAAAACGATTTAATCTCTGGCAACTGCGGAAAACCTCGGAAAATAACCAGTCCGGATTGCCGGTCTCGACGGAATTTGAACCCGGGATCTCCTTCGGTCCAACATATGCATTAATATGTATTTCGTTTTATTTCGTAAAATATTTTATTTCGCTTTTTTCTACCACCTTTCAGACATATTTAATGCATCGAAAAAAATCGTTAAAGAACGATAATCATTAGGAAAACGCTAAAGTCCCGCGCGTTGTTGGATGAGCGTATATGGTGCATTGAGCTGCAATGTGTTACTACGCGGATTTTCTGTTGTTCTGTGAAAAAAAACATTACTTAGTTCGAAGATTTTTTTTTATTAAATTAAAATTTTTTAAAAAATAATTTAATTTTTTTAATTAAATTAAATTTTATAAAAAAATAACTTAAATTTTTAATTAATCGTAATTTTTAAAAAAATTAAAAAATCGTAAAATTGCAATTTTTATAAGAAATAATTATTCGATAGCGTTCAAATTTATTTCGAATTTATTAGTTCATGAAAATAAGGTTCTGTAAAAAAATCATTCAATCAATCGGATAAAGCATGTAGGTGTTATAAGTCAAAGAATTGTTTTAAAAAAGAAAAAACCCGTATAAATTACGATTATCATGAGAAATAATTTTTCTATTCCGCTCAAATTTCACACGAATATATTAATTCATAAAATAAGGTTCTGTGAAAAAATCATTACAATCGGATAAAGCATGTAGGTGTTATAAGTCGAAGAATTTTTTTAAAAATCGAAAAAAATCGTAAAATTGCGTTTTTTATGAGAAAAAATTTCCCGATTGCGCTCAAAAACGTGGCAGTTCTAAGTTCAGAGATTTCGAAGGCCTCCATAAAATTTCATCGCAATCGGAGTATCGGTTTAGCCGGAATCGTGTGGACAAACACACAAAAATACAAAAAAAGAAAAAAAAAAAAAAAAAAAAACATTCCGGATTTTTTTTCTCCAGTGTAGTGAAATGGAATCTTCGCTTCGCTCATCCAATAAGAAATATTTAAACGATTGTACCCAAAAATGTGGCAAGAAAGTTCAGAGATTTCGAAGGTCTCCTCCAATTTTTATCAAGATCGCATATGCCGTTTGCCCGGTAGAGCGCAAACTAACAAGACAGAATCAAACAAACAAAAAAAAACACCCGAGCTATTTTTTTGGGGGGTCAGTGAAATTGAAGTCTTTGCTTTGCTCATATTATTATTGCATTGATCCTTATCAATAACTAGGAAAAACGCTTAAGTCCCGCCGCGTTGTTGGATGAGCGTAATTGGTGCATTGAGCTGCCATGTGTTACGCGGATTTTCTGTTGTTCTGTGAAAAAAATTATTACTTAGTCGAAGATTTTTTTAATTGAATTAAATAAAATAAAAAATTAACATAAATTTTTAATAAATCGTAATTTTTTTTTTAAACGAAAAATTGCAATTTTCATAAGAAATAATTATTCGATTGCGCTCAAATTTGACAAGAATATATTTATTCATAAAATTAAGGTTCTGTAAAAAAAATCATTACAAAAGGATAAAGCATGTAGGTGTTACAAGTCAAAGAAATGTTTTAAAAAGAAAAAACCGTAACATTTCGATTTTTATGAGAAATAATTTTTCGATTACGCTCAAATTTCACACGAATATCTTAATTCATAAAATTAAGGTTCTGTGAAAAATCATTACAATTGGATAAAGCGTGTAGGTGTTATAAGTCGAAGAAATATTTAAAAAATCGAAAAAATCGTAAAATTGCGTTTTTTATAAGAAAAAAATTTCCCGATTGCGCTCAAAAACGTGGCAGTTCTAAGTTCAGAGATTTCGAAGGCCTCCATAAAATTTCATCGCAATCGGAGTATCGGTTTAGCCGGAATCGTGCTGACAAACACACAAAAATACAGAAAAAAAAAGAAGGAAGGAAAGAAAAAAAAAAACATTCCGGAATTTTTTCTCCAGTGTAGTGAAATGGAATCTTCGCTTCGCTCGCTACGCTCATCCAATAACACAAGCAAAAATTACATAATTCTAAAAACAAAGAAAAAATAAGACAACATGCAGTATGAAAAGAAATTTTGGAGCAGGCCTCTTATCAGTATGATGCATGAATAATATTTGCCTGTGGCTATAGACTCTGATTTTTAAGGAGATATGATTTATTACTAGATCATAAATCTTGCCCGACAACTTATTATTTTAATGATAGCCCGACAATGTCTCTTTTTTATTTCCAACTGTTAACGATACGTACTAAAAGTAAAATGTCATGCCAACATAATCAAACTAAAGTAATGGCAAATTGCAAATGATGCTTTGGTTTCATATTATAACATTCACAAAATAACAAAAAACAATTGCAGTACTATTATTATATAACTTATATTTTAATTAAATAATAAGCAAAAGATGAAGATCATACAGAACTCTCGAGACTTCATTCAGGAGTTTGTCAGAACAAAATCCGCCACCACCCTTGTTAGACAAAGGTAGAGAAGCGACTGCGTCTTACATTTCGACTAAAACGAGACTTGGCATGAGACTTGGCCTGTTTGTTATTTTTCCGTTAGTGAGTAAGTGAGTGAGTGAGTGAGTGAGTGAGCGAGTGAGTGAGTGAGTGAGTAAGTGAATGAGTTCGCTTCAGTACGGTCGAACGCCTGAACCGATTGAGCCGAAATTTTAAAGCGCCATCCAGCAGGGTGCAGCTAACATTTTGAGCAAAATCCGCTACGATTTAAACTCACAAAAAATAATAAATTGAAAATAGGCTAATGATGTCATTGTTTAACGACATTGTATTTTGTTCTTGAATAAATCAATTTTATTAAATCATGTTTTGAATGTCAGGCGGTGAATGCATTCAGTGACCAAGGTATATAACATTCTCCACGCTCAAAGTTCCAATAAATTCCGCTGGACGATTGAGTTATCCTTGCCATATTTACTCGAATTTCGTTCTGGCTATGTTTCATTGGTAAATTATGCATTTTATGCATTTTAAAACATGTACTAGACTTTAAAAAAAATACAATCCGGAAGTTAAAAAATCTATTCCGACTGGGGTTTGAATCCAGGTCTCCCACAACCACATTCCGAGTATAAAGGAGCCTTAGCCAACTAGACTAGGAAACGCAATGTCGTTGTAAGACGAGAGTGCGAGCAAGGTGTTGAGTACCCGGTTACATTTGAATTTGAGTTCATTAATATATAAAGTATAAACGGTAGAGTTTTGAGTTTAAGGGCGCTCTGCGCCACTCTAGCCAATGATAGGCTAGGGAGGAAATACCCATCCAGATCCAAACCTTAGGTAGGGGGAGGAAAGGGTATGTTCTCGGGTACTCAACACATGACTTGCTCACTCGTCTTACAACGACTTTGGCGTTTTCTAGTGTAATAATATTTATGTGTGTGCATACTCTAGTTTGAAATAAAACCGATTTATGTTTATTAATTTAGAATGTTATTATACAACTAGGAAAACGCTTAAGTCCCGCCGCGTTGTTGGATGAGCGTATATGGTGCATTGAGATGCCATGTGTTACGCGGATTTTCTGTTGTTCTGTGAAAAAATCATTATTTAGTCGAAGATTTTTTTAAATTAAATTAAATTAAATAAAAAATTAACTTAATTTTTATAATTAAATTAAATAAAATTAAAAATTAACTTAATTGTTTTAATTTATCGTAATTTTTTTTAAAGAAAAAATCGTAAAATTGCAATTTGCATAAGAAATAATTATTCGATTGCGCTCAAATTTAACACGAATATATTAATTCATGAAATTAAGGTTCTGTGAAAAAATCATTACAATAGGATAAAGCATGTACGTGTTATAAGTCAAAGAATTGTTTTAAAAAAGAAAAAAACCGTAAAATTTTGATTTTCATGAGAAATAATTTTTCGATTACGCTCAAATTTCACACGATTATTTTAATTCATAAAATTAAGGTTCTGTGAAAAAATCATTACAATTGGATAAAGCATGTAGGTGTTATGAGTCGAAGAAAGTTTTTAAAAATCGAAAAAATCGTAAAATTGCGTTTTTTATGAGAAAAAATTTTCCGATTGCGCTCAAAAACGTGGCAGTTCTAAGTTCAGAGATTTCGAAGGCCTCCATGAAATTTCATCGCAATCGGAGTATCGGTTTAGCCGGAATCGTGTTAACAGACACACAAAAATACAGAAAGAAAAAAAAAAAAAAAAACATTCCGGATTTTTTTCTCCAGTGTAGTGAAATGGAATCTTCGCTTCGCTCGCTACGCTCGCTACGCTCATCCAACAACGAAAACACAGTTGCCTAAGGTATCTATCTTCATCACATGATTCAGTCTATGTCTAGTTTCTCGAAGGAGACGTCGGGCTCGGCTTGTTTGGTTTGCTTGTTCTTCTTCTTCTTATCTCTTTTGGCCTCGTCTAGTCTGATCTTCGCCTCTTCCGCAAAGTAATGGCGGAAACTTTCCAGGACCTTGCAGTGCTCGGCTGAAACAGTGAAGGGAAGAATAGTGATTTTTATTATTTTTTCGAAATTAATATAGACTAGATTGAAAGATTCTCAATTTTACCTCAGACAGTGACAGTTTTAATATACAGTTGCCTTTTAGAACATTTGATAATAATAGTCATAGATTAACTCCAACCGTTGTGAATTTGTCCAAACAAATTGACAAATTACCATTATTACTTTTACGTTTGCGTGACAAATAAGAAATTATTCAAACATCTGTGAAATCAGACGTTACTGCAAGTTTTAAGTCTGGTTTTCTATAAATCTACTAAAGTTGACCAAATAAAATAGCCCACATATTAATTTCGTTTTAGACACCCATTTAATGTTACCTAATTATTCATCTGAGAAAATCCCTTTCTTAATAACTAGTTGCAAAAAAGTGTTTTTCAGTTACAGTTGTATTGGAGATGTGAAACCCATTTACAATAAACTCATTACTGTATTCACCCTCATCCCCAAACTCGTGGTATCAATGTACCCTCTATGGGTAAAGGCCAGGAGTTGGATGGCTCTACAAAAACTCTCACACTCTAGTGCCAATTGGCATTTATATTGGATTATCAAATAAAACCAATCTCAATTTTAACCTTTTGAACTCAAAATAATTGCCGTGTATGTTTTATACTTCAATAACTTTGTGAACTTGATGAACGTACTTAATTGTCTCAATCATTTCTCATAATGAATAGGAGAAGAATGAGTTGGACCTATCAATCGTTCCATAGCAATTCCATCTCACAGATTGATGTTCTTCGTAAAACCAATTAAATACATAATACATAACTTTAACTCATTTATTTTATTGCCACCAACAACAGAGTTACCTCCACAAGTGCGATATAGGCATTTCATAAAATTAACTAATACTAAAGCACAAAAAAATAAAAATTATATCAAAAATCAAACAACATCTAAATATGTCTCAGGTGCACAAAAGAACATTATACTAAACGAAATGCAAATAAAAAATAAACTATGACGATTACAAATGTTATAAACCTCAAGAACATATTTTGAAGAAATAGTTTTTAAAACATTGAAAGTTTAGGTGATTTATGTCAAGATCAGGATGGATGACAACTAATTGGTTATACGTATGTTGGATCCGGTTAATTGGTGAATTACTAAAAATGTCTAATCTGCTTCTGGGAAGATGGAAAGTCTGAAGGTTTCGTGTTAGTCTTGCAGGAACGTAAAAATGTACTAAATGAAGAATCTGAGAGTCAAAATAATTGAGCAGAAGCTTATACAGAAATATTATATCTGTATGCTGGTGCCGATTTTCGAGTGATACAAGATTTAAATTCTTGCATAATGTCGAATTAATATCTCATTAATATTATGTACCATTCATGTTCTCCACCGAGTCCAGGTCTCCCCCGTAGTCTTTGGGCAGGCTCTGCCTCGGGATGCAGTTCTGGTAGAACAGCTCCAGATCACTCCCGGTGTGGAGGTGAAGCTGTAACGAGTATTGCATACACTTGTAATAAGAACATACATTGCACATAATATTTATGGGAATATGCACACTATAATTTCGACAATTTTGCACACAACTCTTAAAACGATTTTTTAAGGTATGGTTCATATTGTAGTTATACAGAATAGTTCCACTTATTATTCATTAATACATTATAATATATTATATTTGTTAATATATAATAATATATATTTGTTTTGTTTACTGTTATCATAAGTTTATAAACTTGAGTCATAAAATAAATTGTCACACGACTCTTCCTAGACTGAAAGTAAAAATTTGAATTTGAATTTGCTACAATCTCGGTTCACAATCATTCTTTAATTGTGTTTTTTTGCATTCTCTGCATTGATAAATCAGTTTATATAATATTTAGAAAAGGATACCTTTTATAAATAAAATACACACCCTAAATTAAGTGCCTAAAGTGCCTGGCCGGCTGTTCTGTTCTTTATTGGTAATATTTTTTTTTTTTTAATTAGTGCTATTTCATATCAATATCCAATATGAAAAACGTATACAAATTACAAATTTTGTCCATTTTTGCCTAAACAAAAGTAAACAAAAATATTATCAAACTACAATTTATTCGGTATTTGTTCAATGTTTTTTAAGTTAAAAACTGTTAAACAAGTCATTGGAAATAGAAACTAAGACAATGTGGCGTTTCTTCTAAATGTAACAAATTTGCACACGTGCCATTAAAAGTTTAATGAAATATATTTACTACAACTAACTCAAGTTTTCAGCTCGTTAAAACGTGGAAAGCATACACCATGCAAGAAGCATATAATTAACTAGGAAAACGCTTAAGTCCCGCCGCGTTGTTGGATGAGCGTAATTGGTGCATTGAGCTGCCATGTGTTATGCGAATGTTCTGTTGTTCTGTGGCAAAATCATTACTAAGTTGAATTTTTTTTTAAATATTATTAAATTAAATTAAAAATTAACTTAATTTTTTAATTTTTTTTAAATTAATTGTAATTGTTAAAAAAATCGTAAAATTGCGATTTTTATAAGAAATAATTTCTCGATTGCGCTCAAATTTTACACTAATATATTAATTCATAAAATAAAGGTTCTGCGAAAAATCATTACAATGGGATAAAGCATGTAGGGTTTATAAGTCAAAGAATTGTTTTAAAAAAAAAAAAACTGTAAAATTTCGATTTTTATGATAAATATTTTTTCAATTGCGCTCAAATTTCACAAAAATATCTTAATTCATAAAATAAAAGGTTCTGTGCAAAAATCATTAAAATCGGATAAAGCATGTAGGAGTTATAAGTCGAAGAAATTTTTTAAAAATTGAAAAAAATCGTAAAATTGCGATTTTCATGAGAAAAAATTTCCGATTGCGCTCAAAAACGTGGCAGTTCTAAGTTCAGAGATTTCGAAGGCCTCCATAAAATTTCATCGCAATCGGAGTATCGGTTTAGCCGGAATCGTGTGGACAAACAGACAAAAATACAAAAAAAAAAAAAAGAAAGAAAAAAAAAAAAAAAAAAAAACATTCCGGATTTTTTTCTCCAGTGTAGTGAAATGGAATCTTCGCTTCGCTCGCTACGCTCGCTACGCTCATCCAATGATCATCGAACAAAATATTTATTGCTTTATTACTAAATGTGTTTACCTCAAGAGTCTTATGAATGTATGTCACGGGTAATTATAGTTAACTTACATGGTTGTATTGTATTATAATTGGTTATAAAAATAAAGTTTTGAGCTTGTGCAATTTAATATTCGTTGCTTGTAGCTATCGTATCCAGCTTTGCCAACTCTATAAACTGTAATCAGTCAGTGTTTATAACTCAAAAGAACAGACGATAAATAAATATGTAGTCCACAACTCACTCATGAGGCGCAGGTACCAAGGAACGTTGAGCGAAAATAATAAAATGTATTAAGAGTTTGTTACAAAGTGTCTGAACAAATTTTAAGTATTTCAACTAATAAACTAAGTTTTCAAGTGCTTTGGATGAGTATACCCTTGTGAAAATGTACTATCAAAATGAATAGTTTTTTCGTTTTACTATTGAAAGTGAATAGTATTTATAAAATTTACTATTGCCGGCCAATAGTATTTTGTTTGAAGTGTTAAAATGAAAAATGTTTTGCTTTACTATGACAGTGAATAGTTTTATAAATTTACTATTGCCTGCCAATAGTGTTTTCGAGTTTTTTCATTTTACTATTGAGAGTGAAAATGATTATGATTTTACTATTGTGGTAGAATAGTATTTTTTATTTACTTTAGAACAAACTTAATCATTTATATTTCACTATTGAGAGCAAGTAGTTGTTGGATGTACAGCCTCACTCTTCGGATCAATAGTTGTAGTTTTTAAGAGTGAATAGTAGTTATAAGCTTATCCTTTGCTTAATGTTTTCAATTTTTATTATTTAAATTGGTCTTCATTATTTTACCCTTCTTCAGACTGAAAAGTTGTGTGATTGTGTGTATGAATTAACTATTATTATAATATGTATTAATTTTTCATACAATATTATTATTAATATTAATCATGTCATCTTTTGCCAATATAATGTTGTCTGTAAAATGTAATTGGATAAGCGTAGCGAGCGAAACGAAGATTCCATTTCACTACATCTGGAGAGAAAAATCCGGAATGTTTTGTTTTTTTTCTTCTGTTTGTATTATTGTCTGTCTGTTAGCACGATTCCGGATAAACCGATATTCCAATTGCAATGAAATTTTTGGAGGCCTTCGAAATCTCTGACCAAGAACTGCCACGTTTTTGATCGCAATCGAAAATTATTTCTCACGAAAATCGCAATTTTACGATTTTTTTC
Organism: Sweltsa coloradensis; assembly: GCA_024449915.1. Taxonomy (NCBI): domain Eukaryota; kingdom Metazoa; phylum Arthropoda; class Insecta; order Plecoptera; family Chloroperlidae; genus Sweltsa; species Sweltsa coloradensis. Next base: position 36,165 of record JAMZAV010003901.1, on the reverse strand, counting down.
GATTTAAAAAAATTTCTTCGACTTATAAACACCTACCGTCCGTATCCGATTGTAATGATTTTTTGAAAGAACTTTTATTTAATGAATTAATATATTCGTGTAAAATTTGAGCGCAATCGAAAAATAATTTTTCATGAAAATCACAATTTTAGGATTTTTTTCTATTTTTTAAACATTCTTTGACTTGTAACACCTACCTGCTTTATCTGATTGTAATGATTGTTTCACAGAACCTTAATTTTATGAATTAATATATTCGTGTGAAATTTGGGCGCAATCAAAAAATAACTATTTCATGAAAATCGCAGTTTTTCGTTTTTTTATTTTTTATTTTACATTTCTTCGACTTATAACACCTACATGCTTTCTCCGATTGTAACGATTTTTAATTGAGAACAGCCTAATTTGTATTTGTTCAACATGCGATGAGTGATATTGTTGAAATATGTTATTTATTTGTTAAGTTTGTCCATACTGGAAGTTTCATATTTTTCTGCTATTTTGTTGGCTACACTGGCTGAGAAGCGCAGCATCATCACAAGCAAGGTATCAATGGCGTCGCCGGCGAGCTCGACGAGATGACAGTTTAGTTTCTTAATTGTTTTAATATTCTATTCATACGTGTGCTTATTTTATTTTACTGTACTTGAGAAGTGCTATAACTTATTATGAGTGTTGGTGATCGTAAATGCCCTATGGCGAACTTCTGCGATAGTTTTGCCGCGTTTCCGCGAGTGTTATTAGAATGCAAGACGTCTGTTGTGTTGGCGTGTTGCGACTAGGAACTTCAAACTATTGCCGAAAAGATTCTTCACGTTACGAGTTCCTACAAATTGCATAATATGCTGGATCTTAAAGGTAAGAGCTACTTAATAGCCTAATGACAAGTGAGGGTGTAACGTGTAGAGGCCTAGGCCCTAGCCCTAGCCTACCGAGCGAGCGGCACAGTGGGTATTGGCAAACCACAGTTGTTGCAAACAGAACTGGATAGGCCTACATTCAGGCACTGCATAGGCCCTACCGCACACTGTCATTCGAAGTTCAATTCATTTGCAATATATGTTGCAACAAACAACAATAACAAATAATCAAATGTTGCCACATGCCATTAAATACGATTATTGTATCAATGTGACTGCTAGGGTAGACAGTAGACACATGGTTCTATGCTCTAGGCCCGAGGCTTCCTTTTTGGGTAGGTGCTAGGGTCTAGGCCTAGTCCTAGAAATTAAGCGCGAATAATAGTTGTCTCTGCCAAGGCTACTCCTAGTGGCAAGGCCCTAGGTAGGCATAGGTAGGCCTACCCTGGTAAAAATTTCTTGTCAAGATCTTGTAAGATCTTGCAAGATCTTGACAAGAACTTGTATTAAGTAAGATCTTGCCAAGATCTTGCCAAGAACTTGTGTTAAGTAAGATCTTGTCAAAATACTGGCAAGATCTTGGCAAGATCTTGGCAAGAACTTGGTTAGAAACAAGATATAAACAAGATCTTGTCAAAATCTTCCACCTGGTGTTAGCATCTTGAACCTCATCAGTCATCACTAACAGTTACATCAAAGCCATGCAAGGCTGCATTTGTGCTGTCTCACTGTTTCAGTTTATTTAGAACTAGAGTAGACATTTTATAATAGACCTGGTCTACATCGTAAGCAAAGGTCACATACACATTTAAATAGCTACAGATAGTTGCCATGTCTTGTACAGACCTCAGACTATGTGAGTATTTACAACCACTATTGTAGCCTAGGTAGTAGGCTTAGATGACAGTTGACTAAAAGTATTATGCCTTGCACTATAGGTCTAGGCCTGTGTTTGCCCTAGCCTGCAGGCACGCCTACTTGCTTTATGTTCTTGTTCACAGGGCCTAGATTAACAAGCCACGGATAAACATCTAATAAGGTGGGCACAAGGCCTAGGCCTGTGTTTGCCCTAGGCCCTAGCCTAGATTTAACAAGCCACGGATAAACATCTAATAAGGTGGCAAAGTTTGTATCGAAATTGCATCAAGTAGGCGTACCGGTACCGCATAAATAGACCAACCACAATCTTGCCAAGATTATACAAGATCTTGCCAAGATTACACAAGATCTTGACAAGATTATACAAGATCTTGCAAGATCTTGGCAAGTTCTTGGCAAGATCTTGCAAGTTCTTGGCAAGATCTTGGCAAGAAAAATACAAGATCTTACAATACAATTTTGCCAAGATCTTGTCAAGATCTTGCCAAGATCTTGCCAAGATTTTTCACCAGGGATAGTTGGCCATGCTCTCGCCCACGCATAGGCCTGTCACCAAGATTAGCAAGCTAGCCTCCCTTGCAAGATTTGTAAAACATACGCGCTTCGCGCCCCCCTCTCCCCCTAACCTAGGCTTTTCCCCTTATATCACAGTGTTAAAAAGTTGGGGCAAGCCTAGCCCCTACCAACCGAAGAAGTGCCCCCAAGATGATATTCTAGAATAGTATTTTCTTTTTCAAATGCCTAGGCCTACTATTTTCTTAGCCTTGGGCCTAGGCATAGGCCTACTGATTTCCTAGACTATGTAGGGCCTACACCTTCATAACTGTGGTCCTTGTAGACTAGAAGTAGGCCATATAGGCCTAGGCCTAGCGGCCACAGATTACAATTAGCGGATACCAATTACTTGTAGCCTACGTATTTTCCAGCGACTCGGAACATGCTGAAACGCATTGTAGTAACCAAGCCTACATTACAACTACGCAAAAGGTTATTGAAATTTTAGGCCTAAAGGATGTAGGCCTAGGGCCTACTGTAGTTACCTTTAAAAATGATTACGTCTATCATGTCAGCTGGTGTGATCCAAAGATTTGAAAATTGAGGAAGAAATAGCAGAATTTTAAAATTCTTCGGTTGGCCTACCGGTACTGAAGGCCTAGGCCTAGATTTATGGCCTGAATAAATTATTTAAAATCTTACTACTACGGCTTCTAGTAGTAGGTCTAGGTACTAAGGCTAATAAGTCTTCCATATAGGCCTAACACATTTTGTTTTAAATTTAAACTAGGCCTTAAACTTTTTGGGCTATGAAAGAAAAGAATTTTCTTGCAATTCCTCCTAATTGAAAAAATAAGTGGATACCGGTAATGTCAGAAAATCTGAGATTTTGTTGTAGACTAGGTCTAGGCCTACCTCCAGTCTCTAGGCCTACAACTAAAAATTTATGGCTAATGTTATGAGATGAAAATTAAATAAAACAGTAGACCTCCTTCCAGCGACTCAGAACATGCTGAAACTCCTTGTAGCCTACATTACAACTAGGCCTACGCAAAGGTTCATGTAATTTTAAGCTTAAAGGATGGACCGGTAGGTACCGTATCTAGTTAACATTAAAAATGATTGGCTATCATGTCAGATGGTATGATCCTAAGATTTGTTAGTTGAAGAAAAATAGGAGAATTTGAAAATTCTTCGATTCGAGCAAAATTTCTTCGGTAGCCTACCGTATGCCTAGGCCTAGCTGCAGGTAGATTAATGGCCTGGTAAATTATTTAAAACCTTACTGCCTATGGATTCTAGGACTAGGGCTATGATACCATTTATTTTTTAAATTTAAAGTAGGCCTGGCCAATGCTTTTTGTGGCTACAAAAGAAAATATTGAGCCTATCCTGCAATTCCTCCTAATTAGAAAAAAGTTAAGTAGGCCTAGGGTAACCTACTTAAAACTAAAAACTATTAGGCCAATGTTATGAGATGAAAATGAAATAAAACAGTAGGCCTCCTTCCAGCGACTCGGAACATGCTGAAAACTCGTTCTTGTAGCCTACATTTCAACTACGCAAGAGGTTCATGTAATTTTAGGCCTAAAGGATGTGCTGTAGGCCTATAGTAAACATTAAAAATTATTGCCTATCATGTCTGCTGGTGTGATTCTAAAATTTTGAAATTGAAAAAACATAAAAATTCAAATCAAATCCAAATTCAAATTCCCTAGGTAGGCCTAGGCCACCTCAGAGGGAATTTGAAAAAATAAATTGAGAAATATTTCTTCGGAAGGCCTACTACCATAAGCCTTCAGGTGCAGCTAGATTTGTGGTCCATATATATTATTTAAGCCTAGAAGTTAATGCCTATAGACCTAGCTTCTATTAGCCTACTAGGGCTCCTATGACACAGTTTATTTTAAAATATAATTGAGGCCTACAGCTTGTTGGGCTATGAAAAGAAAAGACTAGATCTTGCAATTCCCACTGATTAGAAAATCAGGTACTGGTAGGCCTACCGTACCGTAGACCTTCCGCCACCGATAATGTCAGGGGAACTAAAAATCTAAGATTTTGTTGTAGACTAGGTTACCTACTCCCTAAAACTAAAAACTGTAGACCTAAGGTGAAGCCTAAGCCAATATTAGGCCTATGATATGAAAATTAATAAAACAGTACGGTAGGCCCAATAAATTAGGCCTACAAAACTAAAATTGCAAGTATTTTTATCTGCCGAGGGCTATTGCAATTAAATTTACCTTTTATGCCCATAGCTGTAGGCTTAGCCTAGCCTTCTAAGGAGCCTCATTTTGAATTTACAGCTTGTTAAAGTAGCTAAAATTAAGTATTATTTAAAGACATAGGGGCCTAGGCCTGCAGGTGTTTTGTAGAGCCTAGGCTTATATTAGTAGCAAACAGGTGAGGGTCTAGTGAGAGAAGGAGCTACGCCACATGTAAAAAACAAATTGAGTTTAGAAAAGTTTCAGTTAGTTAAAACTGCTGTCTTAATTTTTGTATGAATAACTTTTTAAAAAATTATTATATTAGGCAATGAAAATCAAAAAAACAGTACCGGTAGGCCCAATAAATTAGCCTACAAAACTAAAATTGCAAGTATTTTTTATCTGCCGAGGCTATTGCAATTAAATTTACCTTTTATGCCCATAGCTGTAGGCTTAGCCTAGCCTTCTAAGGAGCCTCATTTTTGAATTACATGCTTGTTAAGTAGCTAAATTAAGTATTATTTAAAGACATAGGGGCCTAGGCTGCAGGTGTTTTGTGGGGCCTAGGTTATATTAGTAGCAAACAGTTGAGGGGCCTAGTGAGAGAAGGAGCTACGCCACATGTAAAAATCAAATTCAGTTTAGAAAAGTTTCAGTTAGTTAAAACTGCTGTCTTAATTTTTGTATGAATAACTTTTTAAAAAAATTATTATTATTAGGCAAAGTACTATACTATAGGCCTAGTCTTTTAAAAACAAGTAATTCATACAAAAATTAAGTCATAGGCCCTACCGTAGCAGTTTTAACCACTGAAACTTTGCTAAACTATTTTTACATGTGACATAGCCCCACCTCTCACTAGGCCCCTAAGTTATTCCAATATTTAAATTCTGAAACAAGAATTTTATTGTTTACGGTCATTTTCCAGGATGATGCCCTAGAGAACTTCAGAGAAGGCATCAATGAAAGCGTCCAGGGGAAGTTTGTCGACAATCCCGTGTCAAATTGACAAGAAGTCTTGATCTTTTGCATTATGTAGGGCTAACACATTTTCTATGAGGTGTACCCAAAACCAACCAACCAAATAAATTATCCTAATCAAATGATTTCAGGATCTTTGTGTTAATTTTTATATGGTTACCTTACATGGCAACTGGGATACTTGAAGTCAATTAATTGAGAAATCTGAATCGATAGGCCTACTTAAAGTTAGGAATATTTTATTAAATGCAGTCACATTACCCTGGGCATCATTAGTTATTGGTGTATGAAATTCAATAATGTCATGGCCCATAGGCCTACAGTGACATACAATAGCCTAATAGGTTTCTTTCTGTGTAGAGCAAACTACGCATGCCTGATTAGTGACTAACCTGTAACCAAAATTGTTTAATTGACTTTAAAGTTGCAGTGCAATATCCCACGTTTTGTCTTATTCCTAATCAATGTTATTAGTAGTGTAGGAATAGGATATGCTTTTCTACAATTTTTCAGGTACCACAAAATCATGCCCATTCACCTTTTGGAAGAAGCATGATATTGGTAAGACGTTCACCATGGTTTTTTTACCAGTATGAACTAGGCCTATTGAAAAAAGCCCAATAATTCCTACTGGTAAAAATATAACTTAACTATCGACCATAGCCAATAGTGAACTATGGACTATTATCCAATAGTTTACTATTGACATCTGCAATAGTAAATTATTGACTTAAATGAATAGTTTACTATTCATTAGGTGAATAGTTTACTATTCATAAGGTGAATAGTTTACTATTCATTAGGTGAATAGTTTACTATTCAATAGGTGAATAGTTTACTATTCAATAGGTGAATAGTATACTATTCATGAGGCCAATAGTATACTTTTCACTTTTGAAAGTTGCTCAGTAGTAATTCTCAATAGTAAAAGTGAATAGTAATCACGAATAGTTATTCCAAATTTACTAGCTCAATAGTAATAGTCAATAGTAATTCCAATAGTAGAATCAATAGTGATTTTTCACAAGGTAGATATGCACTATTCAAGAGTGACGTTTTTAATATTTTCGGTGCTTAACAAGTTGAACTAATAATAATATCTTATACAGTAGATTTCATTTTGTTTTGATCTGGATTTTCAAAATTAAATAAAAACACCGTTATTATTTTTTTTTTAAAATCCGCTTTCTACAAATAGTTCGACCACAAACCCAACATAATTATAACGCCCACTTAACTCTGGTCTGTTAAGAGGTAATAGGACATGTTTACAGTTGGCAAATAGCTATTCGCTCGGCCTGGAAAAATCTGACGTATATGAAACCTTACATAGTTTTTAATAAAACATACATGGACATCCCTGTTGTCGTATATTATCAATATTTTATGTAAATCAGCCATGATCAATTCACGAAAATGGTCAATTTTGGACTTTTTAGCAAAATCCCAAATCCTGAAAATCAATTAAATTTTTGTAATTATTTTTTTAGAAAAGTATTATTGAAGAGCCCTATATTTCCGCGTCCATGAAAACTACCCAAAATTTCACACGTCTGTGGTGTCAGTCGGCCGAGCGAACAGAAATTTGCTTAAAAACGCCTGTCCTTTAGCCTATGCTTGCATAATCATCGAGGTTGTTGCCTCGGCTGGGTGTGAACGATATGTGCTCACATTCATAGACAAAGTATTCGACTACACTCGGAGTCATTTGCATACAAACAAGTCGACAAGGAAAACTAAAGCATTGCATTCGCTCTCACCATGTCGTAGAGCTCCTTCTTTATAAACGGCTTGAGCAACGCCATTACTTTATCCATCCAAGGTACAACGTTTATCACATGGATCGCTTTTAGGCGCACGGGGTTCGCCTCCTACAACAAAAAGTTAAGACATTTATTGTTTTAAAATAAAACTACAGCAGGTAATTAAAATGTACTATTTTTAACGATAAACGAGCTATTCTCTAAAATTAAATAAAGCAGTATTTCTAAAGTTGTTTAACTCTTTCCACAATTTTATACAAATTTCTAATGTATTATTGGAGAATCGTTATTTGTATATTATCTTTATTACTACTCTTGCCCTGCATTAGCCTTCCTGCCCTATGGGAAGGTAAAATTAGTTAAAAAATAATAATAAATACCACTCTTAACACGAACTATGTATGTATGTTTGTATGTTGTATTCGCATGTATGCACCTACTTTGTATGTTCTTTAGCTATACAAAAAATTGAATACCATTAAAATTAGCCATACAAGTCAAGATGGTTCTAGAGTATTTAGCTACTGGTTAAAATGGCCGGTTATTTCAGAAATATCAAAAGCCCACGATTCATATTTATGCATGGTGACCCGACGTGGTTATAAATTTATAAATGTTTGAAATGAAAAACAATGCACTTTCACACCGGGCATAGGAAAGGGCGGGGGGGGGGGGGGGGGGAGTGGTTGAGGTTATTCGAAGCCGATCTGTCAAGAAGCCATTTACGCAACATCTCATGAACTGGTTTTGATTTTTTTTACTATTTTTGGACAAACTTGTTTATAGATATGGACAAGTATGGTTTCAGCATTGTTTCGGTGATATGCTAAGGTAAAAACTCAACATTATTTGCGCCCAAGGTAAGTCTGAATTGCCGTCACTGGGATAAATGTTGCCATTCAGTCGGTCTGACCTGCATCGGTAAATTCTATTCGCAACCAGGCGCAGTTTTTCACGTAGAATATTTTTTTTATCTTTTTTTCTCTGTCAAACACAGCTAATCGATCTCTGCGAATTAAGAGTTCACCCATTTATTTTCGTAACCTCTATGCTTTTGAAACGATGCATTTTGAACAACGAAAATGATTTACCTAGTTTTCATTTCGCACGCACTGTCTTGGATAGACGATCAGCTGAACGTGGATTGTGCACGTTTGTTATTTCCTAGTCTCAATCCAATCATTGAAACAACTTGTTAATAACTCTCGATTAGGATAGTCGGGAAACACTCCCGTTGGTGGAATAGTTAATATTTAAATTAATACAATTCAGAAGTTAAAAAATCCCCGATTCGGATGAATTTTTTAACTTCTGAATTGTATAAATATTAACTTGTAAATATACAAGAGATCGTACATGAACATCACTAAAGAGAACGTATGTAGAAAATATATACGCAGAAGGGTATCCTTACATATCCTTACAATATACTGTCCTGGATACAGGCCTACATGGAATCGAGTAAGAGGCTATACACAATGGTGATAATAACAAACAAACAAAGTGCGAACATAACCCTTAGTGGCAAAATTTCCGAAATAACATCCTGTTTATCAAATCCCAGAAGTGAGGTAAGGGAACATAAAAGCACAAGAATGATACTTTTATAATTATATTCCTACATACTGAATTTGTTCTTACTATAACATTAAATATGATATTCACTTTTAATCAAAAATCTTTGTCTTAAATCTGTTCTACCAAGAGTTTGCTTAATTATCTTGAAATTTCCCTAAATATATAACATTGAAGATTATCTCAAAAACAGTGCTTAAATAAAACAAATACGTCTTGTTTAAAATTACCACAATACTTTGTTAGATCCAGTGTATTAACCTGGATATTGAAATCACACATTTTTACCAAGGTTATCTTTTTATTAAAAATATTTACTTATGTTAATACCTGTTAAAACGTACCTGTATGTAGTGGAAGAACTTCCTTATGGCAGATATGCTAAGCCTGGTGAGGATGAGTGAGTTTGGCGCCGTGCATGTCGAAGAGGATGACGAAGCCAGGCATCGTCCCGTGTTGTTGAAAACAAATGTCAAAGGTCATTATGAGTAGTTTTATGCCTTCCACAAAGTTGTATTTCGAGGGTTCGAAGTCGTGAAGTCGGTGGAAGACGATGCGCCAGCCGTTGGGGTCAGGTTTGGGTTAGTTCCGCGAAGTTCCTGAGCAGGGGATTATTTCGTAATGACTACTGGAGAGATGCCCCTTTTAACACTTGGGTGTGGAAGTTTATCACACAAATTACATATTTACACAAAAAAAATCACAAAATGCGTTATTTTGCACAGATACATGATTTACTCAATATTAACTAACATGGATGGACACAATAGATATTTCAGTCCAATATTGATTTGACTCGATATTATCATTGAGATTAATTTAGTACTTGGTAGGCATGATATTATTAACATAATTATAAACATTTGTACATGCTGTTATGGATAACATGATCAATATACCTAGATTAATTATAATAACCTGCCTGTAGGGACATAGCCTAAGTATTAAGCTGCATTTTATGTTGAGTGTGTGAAGTACTTTTATTAGGCAACTTTAGTCAGCTGGCATTTATACTTATAAGTTTCGCGTTCAGGAAGATAATGCGTTCATTAATATGGGTATGCCAAAATTTACACAAACAGGAAGATTACTTTACTTGAATATGCACATTCGTGGTTTTCTACATTGGGTTTGATTATTTACTTTTGGGGATTGACACAGTTTCGCCTATTAATTGTTGTCATATACATTCGTAGAATTACCTATCCCCCCCCCCCTTTTTGACTAGCATAACTTTATGAATATGTAGTGCTACAGCTATCTAGGGCGACGGTCGTCGCCCGGCAGACAAGCGATGCGATGCTTAGGAGACACCGAACTCCGGCCCTATATACACCTACAAGAGTTGGGGGGTTTTCATTAACATAATTATAAACATTTGTACATGCTGTTATGGATTAACATGATCAATATACCTAGATTAATTATAATAAACCTGCCTGTAGGGACATAGCCTAAGTTTTGAGCTGCATTTTCTGTTATGTGTGTAGAAGTACTTTTATTAGGCAACTTTTAGTCAGTTGGCATTATACTTATAAGTTTCGCGTTCAGGAAGATGATGCGTTCATTAATATGGGTATGCCAAAATTTACACAAACAGGAAGATTACTGTACTTGAATATGCACATTCGTGGTTTTCTACATTGGGTTTAATTATTTACTTTTGGGGATTGACACAGTTTCGCCAATTAATCGTTGTCATATACATTCGTAGAATTACCTATTCCCCCCCCCCCCTTTTTGACTAGCATAACTTTATGAATATGCAGTGCTCCAGCTATCTAGGGCGACGGTCGTCGCCCGGCACACAAGCGATGCGGTGCTTAGGCGGCACGGAAGTCCGGCCCTATATACACCTACAAGAGTGGGGGTTTTCAGCTATCTGCACACGCCGCCCCGAAAGAGTTACAATCTTGAAACTCGGTATATGACCTGGTATGTGGTCCATGACATACCAAAAAAAAAAATCAACCCGATCCGACAACTCGTTCTGTGTTAAAAAAGGCTCTCAACATCGTCAAATTCCTTAAGGCTGGCTGGTGGCTGGTGGCTGGTGGTTGGGTGGGTGGGTGGGTGGGTGGGTGGCAGTTCTCCGCGGAGAGTTCTTTAGCCTACAGAGAAAACGGTAAATCTTAGAACTATGAAACTTGGACCACACTTAGGTGTATTTCAGACGCAGTGCCTTTTGCTTTCAAAACCAAATCGGGTAACAGGGACCGGAGAAAATCAAAATTTGGATGATAATCAAAACGCGTAATTACCAAGGCGTGGTAATTTGTACAAACTTGAAATTTAACATGCTATTAACCATTATAAATATCTTGCGTCCAAAACACAAGGGGCTAAATTTGGGATGACCATGGGCCCAAAAATGACAAAAAACATATCTGAACTTTAAGAAATGAATCATTCAAAGAAAACGCTACAACTGAGATGTTTCAAACGTGGAATACATTTTGATATCTCTCATTCTTTATCACTTTGAATATGGAAAGCAAAAATTTGGGTTAACGGGTACCGGAAAAAAACCAAAATTTATCAAAAGTAGGTAATTCCGTACTCTTATGAATAATACGCTATACCGAGAAAACGGTTTCATCTTAGAACTTTGAAACTTGGCCACACTCAGATGTACCTCATATAACAAAAACCGGGCAATTGGGACCGGGGAAAATCAAAATCAAAATCAAAATCAAAACACGTAATTACTCAGGCGTAGTAATTTGTACAAGCTTGAAATTAAACATGCTCTTAACCATTATAAATATCAAGTGCTTATGCTAGTGCATTGGTCTTGTTGTTAGCGTATTTGCTTCCAATGCAGAAGGGCCAGGGTTCGATTCCCGCTAAAGTCAGAAGTTTTTTAACTTCTGATTTGGACTTAAGTCTATCAGTTCTTGTCTTAGGAGTTTGTAAACGGTGACTTTGGAGCCGTCCTAGCAAAATCAAAACGCGTTATTACTCAGGCGTAGTAATTTGTATACAAGCTTGAAATTAAACATGCTCTTAACCATTATAAATATCTAGTGCTTATGCTAGTGCGTTGGTCTTGTTGTTAGCGTATCTGCTTCCAATGCAGAAGGGCCAGGGTTCGATTCCCGCTAAAGTCAGAAGTTTTTTAACTTCTGATTTGGACTTAAGTCTATCAGTTCTTGTCTTAGGAGTTTGTAAACGGTGACTTTGGAGCCGTCCTAGCAACGAAGCACATAATAAATTTCAGAGTTGTTCTGAATCGGCCTTGTCGATTCTGGCGTGGATCCGCGGGTGTTCGCACTGTCCATACCACTGATTGATATATTTCCTATTAAAAATATCGATCTTTGGTTGGTTATCGCTCACTCGTCGATTGCGTCGGGGCCTGCAGGGTTGGCTTGGTCGCTTTGATTTAAAGTCCCCCACTGAAAATCAGTTATATAACTGAGTGGGTAGTCTGTAAATAAAAATGTATTTATTTATTTATTTAAGGGGTATCTTTGGGGGGACCGTGGGCCCAAAAATGTAAAAAAAACAACTTTGAACTCAACAAATTTAATCATTCACACCTTGATAGCGAACGAACAACAAAAAGATGTAATATCCAACCAAATACAAAAATTTGTAAAAAAAAAAACGGCAGCCAAGCTCTCCTTCAAAAGTCTTCGGCTGTGAATGCTGTGAGATATAGAAGTTGAGCCAAGCTTTTTATTCTTTCTCCCTAGTTTCGCTTTTAAAATAAGTAAGATCATTTCGCCTGTTGACGAGCGCCAAGCCAACGATTTTTGTGGTAAAAAAGTAAAATTTTTAAACTCGAAATCATAAAAAAAATGACTTGGCCATTGAATTTGGTTCATGGCCAAGAATTTTTTTTATGATTTCGAGTTTAAAATTTTTACTTTTTTACCACAAAAATCGTTGGCTTGGCGCTCGTCAACAGGCGAAATGATCTTACTTATTTTAAAAGCGAAACTAGGGAGAAAGAATAAAAAGCTTGGCTCAACTTCTATATCTCACAGCATTCACAGCCGAAGACTTTTGAAGGAGAGCTTGGCTGCCGTTTTTTTTTTTTACAAATTTTTGTATTTGGTTGGATCTACTACTACTCTATTAGAGCATCCTTTTATTCCATTCATTATAGGATGAATGGTAAGTTCCTGGTTCAAGTCGTTTCAGATCAGTGCCCGAGGAGTTTACAATCCATGCAATACGATAATAATGATTACTGCATCGAGCTTTACAAAACTCTAGCTTCAGGGAAAATAATACACCACACTTCCACAGCAAGGACATCGTGTTGTAAAGGAGTCATAATGTTCGAGATAAAAGCTGTAGGCTATAGTGTTGACATTTTTATGTGAATAATAACTTGAAACAAGGTTTTATCATCAAGTATGCAACATGGCTACACTTGGAACAACAGCTTGTGGTGATCACGTGATGGCAATGTGCTGGTCATTGGAGGTAATATGGTAACAACAGATCGGGATATCCGCGTATCATTATTGTGAATCTGTGCGCAGAATAGAATACATTGGTGCAATATGTTGGAATGTCAGCTAGGCTTACAGTCTCTGCAAGTTACAGGGGACCTAAGATCCATTGTAATGGCTCCTGTTCAGATATTATTTTCCAAAATATGCTACCAAGTCAAAATATAGTGACTGCCTTTGAACCTCTTTTAGAAAAACAAAACTATTTTTTTATTTATTTTTTATCTGGTACACGACTAATATCACCATTCAAAATAATTTCAAACTTTAATTCGCCCAAGCACATCATTCAACGTAGTTATAGTTGTGTTTTTGTGACATTCATTTTTAACTGGTTTCTTAGACGCTGACTGAGAGAAAAAAGTTTTTTTTACAATTGTCTTTCCTGCGAATTTTTTCGTTTGGAGGTATTTTGAACCGATTTGTACCACCAAACAAAAAAAATCACAGGAAAGACAATTGTAAAAAAAACTTTTTTCTCAGTCAATCTCTAGAAAACCAGTTTAAAATGTCACCAAAAACACAACTACCTACGTTGAATGGTGTGATTGGTCGAATTGAAGTACCTTTGAAATTATTTTGAAGAGGCGTTATTTGCCGTCTTATAGGTTTCAAAGCCATTCACTATTTTTTAACTTGGTAACATATTTAGGAAAATAGAAAAACGCGGTCGAATAGCCTAAAAAGAGCTGTATATTTCCATTTCAGTTTTACGATTTGTATGCTCCACAAATTGATATAATTTTTTTAAATGGCGTTGGTGTGTCGTGTCTGTGCCTGTGCCTGTGCCTGTGTCTGTATCTGCGTCTGTGTCTGTGTGTCTGTGTCTGCGTGACTTACAGCGACGCAAGAGCCTTGGCCAGTACAGGCTCGGTGACATCTCGGTTAGTGAAGAACTCTGGATTGTGAGTGCGTGACGTGTAGTAGCATTCTATGCAGTCCTTGGTTCGAGCCAGGTCGAAGTAGCAGCTGTGGTGGAACAGAATCAGCATTTCCTCTGCAATAGTCATTGGTTGTATATTAGTAGTTGCAAATATGTATCGGTCGTCTTGCAATTTTGCTAGATAAATATAGTTTCCCAAACAAAGAAGAAATACTTTTTTGAAAACTATCATGAGTAACAAAATTACCTAGAATGTGTTCAATATGTTTACAGCTGGAAAACATATTTTAGAATGATGAATAAAAAGTTTGTTAATAAACACGGTATTTATAAATTAATACAACAATATGTTGGTAATATAAATTATAATAATTGGTAATACCAGAATTAGTTAACAAAGATTTAAATAATATCTCAAATTCGTTCATGCAAAAATGATAAAACCTGCAGCTACCGTGTATACTGCATGGTGATATTTTGAGGATGAAGACCATTTAGAAAACGAACAAAATCCAAATGGTTGATTTGTACCGTAAATCTGCTTGAATTGTAAGACTTGCTCTTCATTCATATGAGCAACTGTGCTCAGGCCAGGTTAACTTTAATAATGTTTGATCATTTGGTTTTCATTGTACTAATGTGTGTATTTCAAGGTTCTATGCTCAATGGTTTTACTGACATTTTACTTGGAATAAATACACAATTCACAAGGTCTGCTTCAGTTCTCACTCTGTCGAAAGAATCATTTCATCTAGATTGCTGATGACGGGGATCGAACCCACGACCTCATAAGCTACACTCACGCATGCTAGCGCTTTGCCACACCTATCGGTTCTATTGGAATGTGATTATACCACTTTCTTCCTCCTCTTTCTGTGATTACGTCTTCCACCGAAACAAGTTCTGCACAGATGAAAGTTAAAGGTTAATATTGTGCGTGCGTGAGAAGATCGTAGAGAAACTTGTTCACAATACATCGATCGCTCCATATTGCACTATATCAACACAAAGCAATAAAGAGATCAAGTTTACGTTCTTGATTTCTCCACATAACACTATCAACACAAAACCAATTTGGACTTAAGTCCATCAGTTCTTGTCTTAGGAGTTTGTAAACGGTGACTTTGGGGCCGTCCTAGCAACGAAGCACATAATAAATTTCAGAGTTGTTCTGAATCTGCCTTGTTGATTCTGGCGTTGATTCGCGGGTGTTCGCACTGTCCATACCACTGATTGCTATATTTCCTATTTAAAATTCGATCTTTGGTTGGTAATCGCTCACTCGTCGATTGCGTCGGGGCCTGCAGGGTTGGCTTGGTCGCTTTGATTTAAAGTCCCCCACTGAAAATCAGTTATATAACTGAGTGGGCAGACTCTAAATAAAATTTATTTATTTATTTATTTGTTTAAAGCTATAGATACAGTTGAAGTTTCCTTATAAAGAATCGCGTAATTTACTAATCATCCGCAGGTCACATAACCGTTTAGAGCTTACTATTGCAGTTGCCGGAGACACGCAATGAAGTATCCTGTTCACGTACTTGCGCGTGTGTTCTAGTTTTAGCATTTTATGTTTGCTTCGATCTCCTTTTGTAAGAAGCAATTTTTAAAACTGTATCATTTTACTGAGCACACGCAGGTTTAGACAAGTATGTATTTTGTCAAAATACTGATAAACAGCAGCTGAAGTGTAAAGAAATAATACACTTGTTAAATACGAAAGAAAATAGCATATAGTTACATAACAAATGTTTTATTGAAAAAACAAAACAAAACGATAATGGTCCAATACAACCTTTTTCGAGCTAACTACCTTAATAGCCTATAGATAAGTTTCGATAAGGCACAGCACATTTGAAAATGTCAGATGTTGTCTTTGGTTTAAACAAAGG
Source organism: Sweltsa coloradensis (assembly GCA_024449915.1). NCBI lineage: Eukaryota > Metazoa > Arthropoda > Insecta > Plecoptera > Chloroperlidae > Sweltsa > Sweltsa coloradensis. The sequence continues at coordinate 20,161 of JAMZAV010003901.1, read as the reverse complement.
TCGTCCCTTGGTGCCAAAAAGCCTTCTCATACATCAATTAATACTGAGTGGTAGCGTTAGAGTTTTTCTGTTAAAGCACCCTTAAACTAATAATAAAGAGTTTCTTGAGAGCAGAAAGCAGTGTCACCCACAAAACTCAAAGCTGTTGCATCGTTACATCCATAGAGACGAGATAGTATAGTTAACATTAACATGACACACACCTTGTGCCAATTAAAACAAGCTGCAACTTTGTAAAAAAAAATCATCTAAAGCTGGTTGTCCTACCTTGCCGTGTCAGGTACACTGCAACTAAGTATAAGTCTATATCCTGACCATATAAGTGCATTGTGTACACTAAGTATTTTATTTCTCTCGTGATTAGATATTGGTTTTTAAAAATAACTGAAACAGGTTTTATCATAAAGTTGCAACGGCTACACGGGGAACAACAGCTTTGGTGTCACGTGATGCAATGTGCTGGTTTTTTGGGTAATAGGTAACACAGATCGGAATCCGCGTTCATTATTGTGATCTGTGCGCAGAATACATTGGTGCAATATGTTGAATGTCAGCTAGGCTTACAGTCTCTGCAAGTTACAGGGGAACCTAAGATCCATTGTAATGGCTCCTGTTCAGATATTATTTTCCAAAATATCCCTACCAAGTCAAAATATAGTGCTGCCTTTGAACCTCTTTTAGAAAAACAAAACTATTTTTTTATTTTTTTTTTATCTGGTACACTACTAATATCACCATTCAAAATAATTTCAAACTTCATTTCGCCCAAGCACATCTTTCAACGTAGGTAGTTGTGTTTTGTGACATTCATTTTTAACGGGTTTTCTTAGACGCTGACTGAGAGAAAAAGTTTTTTTACAATTGTCTTTCCTGCGAATTTTTCGTATGGAGGTATTTTGAACCGATTGTACCACCAAACAAAAAATCACAGAAAGAAAATTTGTAAAAAAAAAAACTTTTTTCTCAGTCAATCTCTAGAAAACCAGTTTAAAATGTCACCAAAAACACAACTACCTACGTTTGAATGTGTGATTAGTCGAATTGAAGTACCTTTGAAATTATTTTAAAGAGGCGTTATTTGCCGTCTTATAGGTTTCAAAGCCATTACTATATTTTAACTTGGTAACATATTAGGAAAAAAAAACGCGGTCGAATAGCCTTAAAAGAGCTGTATATTCCTTTCAGTTTTACGATTTGTATGCTCCACAAATTGATATAATTTTTTAAATGGTGTTGGTGTGTCGTGTCTGGCCTGTGCCGTGCCTGTGCCTGTGCCTGTGCCTTTTGTCTGTGTGTCTGTGTGTCTGTGTGTCTGTGTCTGCGTGACTTACAGCGACGCAAGAGCCTTGGCCAGTACAGGCTCGGTGACATCTCGGTTAGTGAAGAACTCTGGATTGTGAGTGCGTGACGTGTAGTAGCAATTCTATGCAGTCCTTGGTTCGAGCCAGGTCGAAGTAGCAGCTGTGGTGGAACAGAATAGCATTTCCTCTGCAATTTAGTCATTGGTTGTATATTAGTTGTTGAAAATATTTATCGGTCTTGCAATCTTGCTAGATAAATATAGTTTCCCAAACAAAGAAGAAATACTTTTTTGAAAACTATCATGAGTAACAAAATTACCTAGCATGGTTCAATATGTTTACAGCTGGAAAACATATTTTAGAATGATGAGAAAAAAGTTCGTTAATAAACACGGTATTTAAAAATTAATACAACAATATGTTGGTAATATAAATTAAATAATTTGGTAATACCAGAATTAGTTAACAAAGATTTAAAAAAAATTCTCAAATTCGTTCATGCAAAAATGAAAAAACCTGATACCGTGTATACTGCATGGTGATATTTTGAGGATGAAGACCATTTAGAAAACGAACAAAATCCAAATGGTTGTTTTTGGTACCGTAATCTGCCTGAATTGTAAGACTTGCTCTTCATTCATATAGCAACTGTGCTCAGGCCAGGTTAACTTTAATAATGTTTGATCATTTGGTTTTCATTGAAATAATGTGTGTATTGCAAGGTTCTATGCTCAATGGTTTTACTGACATTTTACTTGGAATAAATACACAATTCACAAGGTCTGCTTCAGTTCTCACTCTGTCGAAAAATCATTTCATCTAGATTGCTGATGACGGGGATCGAACCCACGACCTCATAAGCTACACTCACCCCATGCAAGCGCTTTGCCACACCTATCGGTTCTATTGGAATGTGATTATACCACTTTCTTTCCTCCTCTTTCTGTGATTACGTTTTTCCACCGAAACAAGTTCTGCACAGATAAAGTTAAAGGTTAATTTGTGCGTGCGTGAGAAGATCGTAGAGAAACTGTTCAAAAATACATCGATCGCTCCATATTGCACTATATCAAACAAAGCAATACAGAGATCAAGTTTTCGTTCTTGATTTTTCCACAAACACTATCAACACAAAACCAATTTTGGACTTAAGTTTCCCTCAGTTCTTGTCTTAGGAGTTTGTAAACGGTGACTTTTGGGGCCGTCCTAGCAAAGAAGCACATAATAAATTTCAGAGTTTTTTCTGAATCTGCCTTGTTGATTCTGGCGTTGATTCGCGGGTGTTCGCACTGCCATACCACTGATTGCTAATTTCCTATTTAAAATATCGATCTTTGGTTGGTAATCGCTCACTCGTCGATTGCGTCGGGGCCTGCAGGGTTGGCTTGGTCGCGTTGATTTAAAGTCCCCCACTGAAAATCAGTTATATAACTGAGTGGGGGAGACTCTAAATAAAATTTATTTATTTTTTATTTGTTTAAGCTATAGATACAGTTGAAGTTTTCCCTTTTAAAAAATCGCGTAAATTTTCTAACATCCGCAGGTCACGTTTAGAGCTTACTATTGCTGAGTTGCCGGAGACACGCAATGAAGTATCCTGTTCACGTACTTGCGCGTGTGTTCTAGCATTTTACGTTTGCTACGATCTCCTTTTGTAAGAGCAATTTTTGGCACTGTATCATTTTACTGAGCACACGCAGGTTTAGACAAGTATGTATTTTGTCAAAAATACTGATAAACAGCAGCTGAAGTGTAAAGAAATAATACACTTGTTAAATACGAAAGAAAATAGCATATAGTTACATAACAAATGTTTTATTGAAAAAACAAAACAAAACGATAATGGTCCAATACAACCTTTTTCGAGCTAACTACCTTAATAGCCTATAGATAAGTTTCGATAAGGCACAGCACATTTGAAAATGTCAGATGTTGTCTTTGGTTTAAACAAAGGTCGTCCCTGTGCCAAAAAAAGCGTTCTCATACATCAATCAATTCTATATTATGTAAGAGTGGTAGCGTTAGAGTTTTTCTGTTAAAGCACCCTTAAACTAATACTAAAGAGTTTCTTGAGAGCAGAAAGCAGTGTCACCCACAAACTCAAAGCTGTTGCATCGTTACATCTATAGAGACGAGATAGTATAGTTAACATTAACATGACAACACACCTTGTGCCAATTAAAACAGGCTGTAACTTTGTAAAAAAAATCATCTTAAGCTGGTTGTCCTACACCTTGCGTGTCAAGGTACACTGCAACTAAGTATAAGTCTATATCCTGACCATTGTAAGTGCATTGTGTACAGTGTACACTAACGTATTATTATTTCTCTCGTGATTAGATATTGGTTCTAAGTATAACAGAATCACTGCCTCTTATTAAAACCTAACTCTCAAAAGTAGGTGTCGAAGAGGTTGTGCCAGAACACTTAAAAAATTTAGAGAGGAAATTTAGGAAAAAATTATCGTGCAACCTTGGTGCATATGTTTGCCACACTTTTAGCTAACGAATGCAGAGGTATATTTTCACAATTCCACCCACTTTCAAACTTGTTTTAACATTTCATCTGGAGAGAGCACTTTTTAAAACTTGTTTTTATTATTGATTGTGGAATAAGTAATGATTCAGTTTCTTGGTCATTTTTGTTTCTGTCTTGAATATTTTATATTAAAACACAAGTGTAATGTTTATGGACAGTAATCTCATGATATCGCATTCATACTTTTGTACATTCTTCTTATATCTGATTTGTTTCGCCCAAATTCACACGTAATAATAGTGTGATGTGTGCCTGGTATATCTCAATCTCAATAGTAGCTTATTTCATCTGTATTCACCCTACGAACTCAACTTGTTACGTAAACGAGTTCGCTTACTATCAGCTACCTGTCACACGTCTCACTATTAACGTGGTGTGTAAGTCAACATCCATTAAAATACCAAACAACTTATTGTGTTGAGTGTACTTAACGTCACAAACCAGTAACTCATCGCAGATCATGGTCAATTAATGTAAACCTAATGCAAGTGCTACATAAGTATACGATTACACAATACAAAATACATTATCAATTGTAAAAATTTCCATTGTGCCAGCTTTATATTTTTAACGACACAAGCTATTGTTGAGTTTACATGTGTTGCTTTAGCATTCGATTTCGCTCTAACTAGTATAAAATCACATGACAAATTTTATTTTATAGTTACAATTATATTGTGTATGTTTTGTATCATGTATATCAGAAAATATTTTCAATTTTTTGACCACTGTTGCTAAATCAATGTAAGGAAATTGATGACCTTGAAAATTATCCTATTAAAATACACACGTAATGAAACACTGTTGTTTCAACATTGTTTACGGGCATTTAATTATCTACTATCAACTTTAATGCCCATTGTATAATTAGCAGCTAGCTACATTAACAATCTCAGTAAGTATGGTGTTTATTTATTGTGTCTTATTTAACTAATCTACAGTTTATTACATGCAATTACCAATTAACCTGGTAAGTGCACTTGCTATACTATTTATTTATTAACAATTATGGGTTCAATGCTGAAGTCATTAATCAATAAATCACAAAATACCAACACAATGTACTACTAAAATAATTTCCAACCTAAACTCAGAATGGTAGTAGGCCAAAGTTTTTTTGCACTTGCGTTGGCATAACTGACAGAAACCTTAACACAATCCGCACTTGTGTTGACATTACTGTGCGAATAATATGCAGGTTGCATGATCTATATGATTGGTATATTTACTGTGTCAGAAGTTACCCTATACAGTGAACTCATTTTGAGATATTGCTTTTACAGCTAAATATGTTATTGGTTTAGTACATATTAGGGGAATGCAAGTTTTATTGACGCAAAATACTTCATACGGTGATACGGTCTATAGCCAGAGGAATTTTCAAACATTGTATTCAGTGAGGGATTAAAACATAAAACAAATCACACTATTTGGCACAGTAATGCAATAAAGGTAAAGCAAGTCAAACTTGAGTGACTTAACAGTATTTTGCTTTCTTTTTACTTCACTTTCTTCTTTTATTTTTTTTAAGGTCTCGAATTAATGTGGCAATAAAAACCAAAGAAAATCTAATTGGGTTTTTAAAGGAATGATAAGCGTTCCATTGATCTGGGGAAAACCTATAAAAAGGGACATATTATGGAAATTGTCTTTGAATTCTGTCGTGATTTAATCGTCAATTCATTGTTCAACATAATATAGGCTTTCATTGTAGACAAAGACAAAATTTTTCAAATCTGGAATCCTATATCAAATATCGTGTATTGATTATTCTTTGTATCTCATGGATATAATTTTTTTTAAACTTTAGATACGAACAGTACAAGTATAGCGCAGACAAAGCTTGTGTATAAGGCCCCGGGTTCGATCTCCGGTTTTGGGAATTTTTTTCATTTATGTCTTAAGTACTAACATTACAGCGTCATAGTCGCCTACTATAAAACCAAGGTTTAAACTTACCCCAACTCTAGGGTTAAAGAGATGGTTTGCATTTCTCCGGTTCGTTTCGTATATGGGCAGTGCAATCTGCTTTTACACACTTTATCAACAATGTATAATAGACCAAGAATTAGACAGAATTAAATTTGTGGCTGCACAGCTTTAGTTGGTACGAGCATGGCCCGGAAAGCCAAGATCCCGGGTTCGATCGATATACACGTAGCAGTAGCATAATTTGGGGAATAGCTGAAGCTCTGTGTCTATTATTGTAAAGAAAATCAAGCACTTTTTGGGGTCTAAACATAGCCACACATAATATGACTAAATTAGTTTTTCGAACTCTTTACTGAATGAGATTATTTTATCAAAAACAGCTACTTTCTAACTTAAATACTTTGTATATATTTTTTTAAAGTTTTTACGTAGGTTTTCTCGGATATAATGGGCATAATGAATTCTTTCGAGTTTCCGAGTTATATTAAGTTTAATACTGGGCGTTTTGGGCATATCTCCCTGCCCATTATCAAGGTAACGACATATCAATAAAAGGCATAAAGTAAACAAGCAAGACAAAAAAAGAATATAAAAGACAAAACAAGTCTAGTACAGGCTGTTCATCGATGAATCCCAAATAAAACGGCAAAAATAGTAGGAAGGTTTCACTTGGAAAAAAATAGTTCATAAGGTCAAAGAAAAGCGATACAGAAGGGGAGCCACGAAAAATGTCCCTTAGGATTCAAATGGCGGCCATGAATGAATAGGCCTATTATTTACCTATTTTGAGTTTAAAAAGACTTTTAAAAAACGTTAGGAAGGTGCTACAAGGCAAAAAATAATCTTTAGGTGTTAAAAATGGTATACAATGGGGGAGCCATAAAAAATGACCACTACGATTCCAAAATGGCCGCCATGTTTGAAAAATATGTATTATTTTACTTTTTGGAATATAAACATACTGAAATAATGATAAAAAGGTGCCACTTAGCACAGGCTCTTTTTAAAGATTATAAAAAAGTTTACAGAGGGGGAGCCAAGAACAATATCCCCTTACAATTCAAAAGGGGCGGCCATGAATGAAAAGGGTGTATCACTATCTTCTGATTTTTAATGAAAAAAGGGCGGAAAATAATGAATGGAAGGTGTCCATTGGCAAAACTTTTCTTGAGATGTTAAAGAAGGTTTACAGAGGGGGAGCCAAGCAAAATATCCCTTCGATCCAAAATGGCCGCCCGAATTACAATTGCATACATTTAGTCTACAATTTTGAATGTTAACAGACGGTAAATAATGATAGGAAGGTGCCATTTGGCAAAAATACTCTCAAGATGTTGTGTATGGTTTCAGTGGGGGAGCCAAAAAATTTCATTAACGATTCAAAATGGTCGCCATGATTTTTTAAATGTGTATCGTTCCTATTTCGAATGTGAACAGATGGCAAATGATAAAAAAGGGGCCACTTGGCAAAACATTTTCAAGATGTTGTATATGGTTTACAGTGGGGGGAGCCAGAAAAATATCCCTTACAATTCAAAATGGCCGCCATGATTAAAAATGTATTTTGGGTTTCCTATATTTATTTGATAACATTTAATAAGATATTATAATGAAAACAGACATCTATGTAGATTTCTAATAACGGGGATATTTGAGCACCTCTTCCTTACTTCTTTGTTATATTTTTTAATTGACGTGGTTCATCCTCAGGAAACTGAAATATGAGAAAATAATATAATATATATATATATAGAAGACGAAACGCGTCGTGGATTAAGGTAACAACTTTAAATTAGCTACAGTTGTCATCAGCAGGTGAAAAGTTTTGTCCCCCCCAGCCTTCAGGCTGGCTTTATGTTCTCTATGCTTTCCCAACCTGTCAACCCTTCTCCAATCTAAACTATATATATATATTATATATATATATATTATAAAATATATATATAATAAATATATATATAAAATATATATATATAAAGTGCTGAACATAGCTGTAACGAGATAAATAACCATCCCTAAATTTAAGAGTTTTTATATATCTATCCTTAACTTTTTTTAAAAGTCTATAATAACTTTCTAAGACGGGGTTTTCCTGGTGTTACAGCAGTTCGGGTGGGCATTTGGGAACATAACAATGCACAGGGAAAGCCCGCAATCCCGGCATCTTTGCATGAGCATCGAGTGATGCATCCTTTCTATCACAAAGCCCCTTGACAAGCTCTCTGCAGCAGTCCCATATCTCCGGCAGTCTAGTCCATTTTGATCCCAAAACTCCACCATTCAAGAACCATCCCCATTCTTTAGGTGATGAAGAAATTGGCGTAAAAGTATTAGCACTTCCCCAAAGATGTCCTCCTTTTATTTTATTTATTTATTTATTTATTTTTTTAAACGTCTATCCTATTCAGTTTTTAAAAACTGATTTACCAAAGGAGGACAACTAAAAAAATCTAATTACATAGATGCAGAAACAACAATAAATTACATTTTCGTAAATATTTGAAATAGTAGCATTACAACAACAATGCATTTAACACAAGAATTTTGCTTGATTAGCAGCACGCTGAATGTGAATCTGCAGTGCGTCTTGAGTGGGAGGAAGGCTTTTCCCAAAACTTTTGTTCTTCGATGGTGAAAAGGATTTTCCTCGCTTCATTGACTTTTTTCCCACATCCGTGTGTGCGTCGTAAAAGAACAACATAACGTTCTAAGACGTCTTGAGTGGTTTTGGAAACGTCCTGCAACGGACAGGAAATTTCATGTAAAGCTGATGTGACAATTATCGAAAGATTTCCCCTACTTTTTCCCAAACATTTTTTTTTGCCCTTTTGGGAGAAGGAGGATACAGTGATCCATCACGTGACCAATGATGCGGCCATCAGCCTCTTCAAGGAAAACACATGAAATACCCGCAATGGCGGCCTCAGCATTTTGAGAATGATATGAGAAAGGGAAAACCCCGTTGGTCACGACTTCTGCAAAATCAAACTGTGTACCAGCGTGATTTGGCGAGAAAAGGAATTCAACTCTTGCTTGTTTTTTGGCATTGTGAAAAAAGTCGTTCCATTTTCCAAGTAATGGTGAAGTAACAGAACAAAAACAAGTACAAACAAGAATGAAATTTCCTGTCCGTTGCAGAACGTTTCCAAAACCACTCAAGACGTCTTAGAACATTATGTTGTTCTTTTGTACGACGCACAAACGGATGTAGGAAAAGTCAATGAAGCAAGGAAAATCCTTTTTACATCGAAGAACAAAAGTGTTGACAGCTTCCTCCTATTTTAAAACGCACTCCAGCTTCACATTCAGTGTACTGCTTATCAAGGAGGACATCTTTGGGAAGTGCTGATACTTTTACGCTAATTTCTTCATCACCTAAAGAATGGGGATGGTTCTTGAATGGTGGAGTTTGGCATCCAAAATGGTCTAGACTGCCGGAGATATGGGGCTGCTGCAGAGAGCTTGTCAAGTGCTCGTGTAAGAAAGGATGCATCACACGATGCTCATGCAAAGATGCCGGCTTTCCCTGTGCATTGTTATGTTCCAACTGCCGACTGAACTGCTGCAACACCAGGTAAACCCAGTGCTAGAAAGTTATAATAGACTTTTTAAAAGTTAAAGGATAAATATATAAATCTCTTTTATTTCTGGATGGTTATTCATCTCGTTACAGCTATATTCAGCACTTTATATATTATTTTCTCATAATTCAGTATTCCTGAGGATGAAGACATATTATTTATAAACACCTCAATTCAAAATGTAACCCAAAAAAGTAAGGAAGAAGTGCTCAAATGTCCACGTCATTAGAAATCTACGTAGGCCCTACATGTTTTGTTTTCACTATAATATAGTACGTTAAATTAAATTTAAATGTGATCATAGGAATATAGGAAACAATGTACATTTTTCAATCATGGCGGCCATTTTGAATTGTAAGGGATATTTTTCTTGGCTCTCCCACTGTAAACCATATACAACATCTTGAAAATGTTTTGGCCAAGTGGCCACTTTTATCATTTGCCGTCTGTTTACATTCGAAATAGGAAACAATACACATTTAAAAATCATGGCGACCATTTTGAACCGTAAGTGAAATTTTTCGGCTCCCCCACTATAAACCATACACAACATCTTGAGAGTAATTTTTGCCAAGTGGCACCTTTCTATCATTATTTACCGTCTGTTAACATTCGAAAATTGGATACTAATAAGGTACGCAATTGTAATTTGGGCGGCCATTTTGGATCGTAAGTGCTGTTTTGCTTGGCTTCCCCCTCTGTAAACCTTCATTAAAACATCTTAAAAAAAACGTTTTGCCCAATGGACACCTTCCTATCAATTTTTTGCCGTCTTTTTACATTAAAATTCAGAGATAATTTGAAACACCTTATCATTCATGGCCGCCATTTTGAATTGTAAGAGGTATTGTTCTTGGCTCCCCTCTGTAAACTTTTTCTATAATCTTAAGAAGAGCCTTGTGCTAAGTGCACCTTTTTATCATTATTTTCAGTATGTTTATATTCCAAAAATTAAAATAATATATATTTTTCAAACATGGCGGCCCATTTTGAATCGTAAGGGTCATTTTTTATGGCTCCCCCACTGTAAACCATTTTTAACATCTTAAGAATATTTTTGCCATGTAGCACCTTTCTAACATTATTTACCGTCTTTTTACACTCAAAATAGGTAAATAATAGGCTATTCATTCATGGCCGCCATTTTGAATCCTAAGGGACATTTTTCGTGGCTCCCCTTCTGTATCGCTTTTCTTTGACCTTATGAACATTTTTGCCAAGTGAAACCTTCCTACTATTTTTTGCCGTTTTATTTTTGTGAACAACCCGTACAGGCTGTTCATCGATGAATCCCAAATAAAACGGCAAAAAATAGTAGGAAGGTTTCACTTGGCAAAAATGTTCATAAGGTCAAAGAAAAGCGATACAGAAGGGGAGCCACGAAAAATGTCCCTTAGGATTCAAAATGGCGGCCATGAATGAATAGGCCTATTATTTACCTATTTGATTTAAAAAGACGTTAAATAACGTTAGGAAGGTGCTACAAGGCAAAAAAATAATCTTTAGGTGTTAAAAATGGTATACAATGGGGGAGCCATAAAAAATGACCACTACGATTCAAAATGGCCGCCATGTTTGAAAAATATGTATTATTTTACTTTTTGGAATATAAACATACTGAAAATAATGATAAAAAAGGTGCCATTTAGCACTAGGCTCTTCTTAAGATTATAGAAAAAGTTTACAGAGGGGGAGCCAAGAACAATATCTGTTACAATTCAAAATGGCGGCCATGAATGACAAGGTGTATCAACTATCTTCTGATTTTTAATGTAAAAAGGCGGAAAATAATGAATGGAAGGTGTCCATTGGCAAAACTTTTCTTGAGATGTCAAAGAAGGTTTACAGAGGGGGAGCCAAGCAAAATAGCCCTTACGATCCAAAATGGCCGCCACGAATTACAATTGCATACATTTAGTCTACAATTTTGAATGTTAACAGACGGTAAATAATGATAGGAAGGTGCCATTTGGCAAAAATACTCTCAAGATGTTGTGTATGGTTTACAGTGGGGAGCCAAGAAAAATTTCATTAACGATTCAAATGGTCGCCATGATTTTTAAATGTGTATCGTTTCCTATTTCGAATGTGAACAGATGGCAAATGATAAAAAATGGGCCACTTGGCAAAACATTTTCAAGATGTTGTATAGGGTTTTACAGTGGGGGAGCCAAGAAAAATATCCTTTACAATTCAAAATGGCCGCCATGATTAAAAATGTATATTGTTTCCTATATTTATTTGATAACATTTAATAAGATATTATAATGAAAACAAGACATCTATGTAGATTTCTAATAACGTGGATATTTGAGCACCTCTTCCTTACTTCTTTGTTATATTTTTAATTGACGTGGTTCATCCTCAGGAAAACTGAAATATGAGAAAATAATATATATATATATATATATATATATATTATATATATATATAATATATATATATATATATATATATATATATATATATATATATATATAAAGTGCTGAACATAGCTGTAACGAGATGAATAACCATCCCTAAATTTAAGAGATTTATATATCTATCCTTAAACTTTTTTAAAAGTCTATAATAACTTTCTAAGACTGGGATTTCCTGGTGTTACAGCAGTTCAGTCGGCAGTTGGAACATAACAATGCACAGGGAAAGCCCGCAATGCCGGCATCTTTGCATGAGCATCGAGTGATGCATCCTTTCTATCACGAGCACTTGACAAGCTCTCTGCAGCAGTCCCATATCTCCGGCAGTCTAGTCCATTTTGGATGCCAAACTCCACCATTCAAGAACCATCCCCATTCTTTAGGTGATGAAGAAATTGGCGTAAAAGTATTAGCACTTCCCCAAAGATGTCCTCCTTTTATTTTATTTATTTATTTATTTATTTATTTAACGTCTATCCTATTCAGTTATAAAAACTGATTTACAAAGGAGGACAACAAAATAAATCTAATTACATAGATGCAGAAACAACAATAAATTACATTTTCGTAAATATTTGAAATAGTAGCATTACAACAACAATGCATTTAACACAAGAATTTTGCTTGATTAGCAGCACGCTGAATGTGAATCTGCAGTGCGTCTTGAGTGGGAGGAAGGCTGTCAACACTTTGTTCTTCGATGTGAAAAGGATTTTCCTCGCTTCATGACTTTCCTACATCCGTGTGTGCGTCGTACAAAAGAACAACATAACGTTTCTAAGACGTCTTGAGTGGTTTTGGAAACGTCCTGCAACGGACAGGAAATTTCATGTAAAGCTGATGTGACAATTATCGAAAGATTTCCATACTTTCCAAGCATTTTTCTTGCCCTTTTGGGAGAAGGAGGATACAGTGATCCATCACGTGACCAATGATGCGGCCATCAGCTCTTCAAGAGAATCACATGAAATACCAGCAATGGCGGCCTCAGCATTTTGAGATGATATGATGAAGGAAACCACGTTGGTCACGACTTCTGCAAAATCAAACTGTGTACCAGCGTGATTTGCGAGAATGGAATTCAACTCTTGCTTGTTTTGTGGCATTGTGAAGAAAGTCGTTCTATTTTCCAAGTAATGGTGAAGTAACAAGAACAAAAACAAGTACAAACAAGAATGAAATTTCCTGTCCGTTGCAGAACGTTTCCAAAACCACTCAAGACGTCTTAGAACATTATGTTGTTTCTTTTGTACGACGCACAAACGGATGTAGGAAAAGTCAATGAAGCAAGGAAAAAACCTTTTTACAAACGAAGAACAAAAGTGTTGACAGTCTTCCTCCTTTTTAAGACGCACTCCAGCTTCACATTCAGTGTACTGCTTATCAAGGAGGGACATCTTTGGGGAAGTGCTGATACTTTTACGCCAATTTCTTCATCACCTAAAGAATGGGGATGGTTTTTTGAATGGTGGAGTTTGGGATCCAAAATGGTCTAGACTGCCGAGATATGGGACTGCTGCAGAGAGCTTGTCAAGTGCTCGTGTCAGAAAGGATGCATCACTCGATGCTCATGCAAAGATGCCGGCTTTCCCTGTGCATTGTTATGTTCCAACTGCCGACTGAACTGCTGCAACACCAGGTAAACCCAGTGCTAGAAAGTTATAATAGACTTTTTTAAAAGTTAAAGGATAAATATATAAATCTCTTTTATTTCTGGATGGTTATTCATCTCGTTACAGCTATATTCAGCACTTTATATATTATTTTCTCATAATTCAGTATTCCTGAGGATGAAGACATATTATTATAAACAACCTCAATTCAAAATGTAACAAAGAAGTAAGGAAGAAGTGCTCAAATGTCCACGTCATTAGAAATCTACGTAGGCCCTACATGTTTTGTTTTCACTATAATATAGTACGTTAAATTAAATTTAAATGTGATCATAGGAATATAGGAAACAATGTTTCATTTTTCAATCATGGCGGCCATTTTGAATTGTAAGGGATATTTTTCTTGGCTCTCCCACTGTAAACCATATACAACATCTTGAAAATGTTTTGGCCAAGTGGCCACTTTTATCATTTGCCGTCTGTTTACATTCGAAATAGGAAACAATACACATTTAAAAATCATGGCGACCATTTTGAACCGTAAGTGAAATTTTTCTTGGCTCCCCCACTATAAACCATACACAACATCTTGAGAGTAATTTTGCCAAGTGGCACCTTTCTATCATTATTTACCGTCTGTTAACATTCGAAATTGGATACTAATAAGGTACGCAATTGTAATTCGTGGCGGCCATTTGGATCGTAAGTGCTGTTTGCTTGGCTCCCCCCCTGTAAACCTTCATTATCATCTTTAAAAAAACGTTTTTCCAATGGACACCTTCCTATCATTTTTTGCCGTCTTTTTACATTAAAATTCAGAAGATAATTTGAAACACCTTATCATTCATGGCCGCCATTTTTAATTGTAAGAGGTATTGTTCTTGGCTCCCCCTCTGTAAACTTTTTCTTTAATCTTAAGAAGAGCCTAGTGCTAAGTGGCACCTTTTTTATCATTATTTTCAGTATGTTTATATTCCAAAAATTAAAATAATACATATTTTTCAAACATGGCGGCCATTTTGAATCGTAAGGGTCATTTTTTATGGCTCCCCCACTGTAAACCATTTTTAACATCTTAAGAATATTTTTTGCCATGTAGCACCTTTCTAACATTATTTACCGTCTTTTTACACTCAAAATAGGTAAATAATAGGCCCATTCATTCATGGCCGCCATTTTGAATCCTAAGGGACATTTTTCGTGGCTCCCTTCTGTATCGCTTTTCTTTGACCTTATGAACATTTTTGCCAAGTGAAACCTTCCTACTATTTTTGCCGTTTTATTTTGTGAACAACCCAGACTGCAACTGGTCAGCATTACTTTACATATCTTTGCGATGACCTTACTCCAAATGACCAAACGCCTGTTAATGTCATCGTAAAGATCTGTAACGTAATGCTGACCAGGTTGCAGTGACGTTGACCATTATATTCTTAGTAATTGTCTTGCTTGTTTACTTTATGTTTTTTATTTGTATGTCGTTACCTTGATAATTGGCAGGGAGATCTGTCCGAAACGTTGGTAATTAAACTTTTTATAACTCGGAAACAAAGTCAACTAGTGAATTAAATATGTAATAATGATTCGTCACAAAAATAAGCACACCTATGCACACCTCAGCAACATTCATTTGAATAGTTTGAAACAGTTTCAAATGGCGTTTGAGACACTGGAACGGACCACAAACGTTATATACGCATACACTTGCATATAATTATGGTGGTCAGTGATCAGTGATCATAGTAATTTCGAGTGGCACTATGATTATACGTCACGTTGATTACCCATCAATACTTGGAATGGGCTGATACGGGTCTCGATTCTTTCTACTTCGCTTCGCTCTCAACTCAAATCTCACACTCTCACACTCGCGTCTCTAATTCGGGAGCTATTGCCACAGGCAATCGTGACTGAAGATTTTATCAAGGTTTCGTCAGTGATAGACTCACTATCAAATACCCCTTGTCCCCCCGCGTCACCCCTTACGGCCACCCTTTGGAAAGAAGTATACAAGGTGGTAACTCACACTTATAGAAATTGTTTTATCTCGGAGGGGCGAATAATCTTAGCTGTTAAAGCGCCCTAAAACTACTAATACTAATACCAAGTGAAAATATTATTCCATTCCAGACCATTGCCCAGAGCTGTAGCTTCAAATCTTTCAACTATTTTCAGTAACTTACCATACATCCTTAATAATATACACTATTTGAGGGATGGTTCGTGTCCTCGAAATAAATAAAAAATACATTTTTTGGGTAGTTGAAGAAAGTTCAATTGCTGAGCCAAGGTAAAAAACTCAAAGGTTTGTTTTTTCTTTCTTTGTTCGCACGAAATAAACGGGTACTCTGATCTACTCTGATCGAAATTTTCTGGGAACGTTCGAAATCTTTTAAGTTAAATCCACCACGCTTATTACTGTAATCGAAGATACAAATGTAGGGTGTAACGATCTTTAGTCACGTATCTCTAAAAAATATGATTGTCGGATTACTCATCCAATCGTTACACAAGAAAAGTGAACTACTCAAACACTTACCATAACCATAACTGCATGTATTGCTATCGGGTCGCTATTATTAGGAAGGCCATTCCTGATGTATTATGGCATAACGGCCACCGTACGTAGATGACGTCACACGACTACATACCTGTGATCACCGGTAAGTGTTTCTCCGATTCCATCCATGCTCGAAGATGGGAGATGTCTTCTTTCTTCAGTCCAGGATTCTTCTTGTACTCTTCCTCGGCGCTAACTCGATGCATCTTCACCGCCGGCGCCATCTTGGATAGTTAGTCTGAAAGCACATCAATATTATGTACGTGTGTATTTACATAACGAAACAAAGATTGAAGACACATGTTGACTTATTGTTGCCTGTTATTATTATAATCATGGAGTTTATAGTATGGATAGAGACCATAGTATGGGTATCTATAGTTCATCGGTGTCGTTATGACCAATTACATACACAATGATCGGAACACCGTCATCGAAGCCTATAGGCTATACCGACAGTGCAGTATGCTCTGACTCTGATTTGGGAGGTCCCGGGTTCGAATCCCGTCGAAACCGATGTTCTGTGCGGATCCTGCGTGCTAATGCGAATGCAGAATTGTCCCTACTCCAATGTACTTTGATAACACACCTGAAGAGGGCATGCATTGTAGCATGGGTAACGCTGTTATTAAGCGGTCGTTTAGCCATTGATATAAAATGTTAAACAATGGCAAGTAGTTATCAACGCCTATGGTAGTACCAAGCAACGATACAGAATTTGATAATACCGAATGAAATCAAGATGTAATTGTTTTGCAAAACATTAAAATAAATTATCGTTGACCGTAGAAAAACGAAAGTCCCAAAACGTGGATGGTCTAAGTTTACAGTTTATGAAAATTCAATAAAAATCTGAAAAGCCATTATTTGTTGGCTAAAGAGCGCTAAACACACCAAGAAAAAATATTTTTCGGGTTGAGTCAAATTAAAGAAGTCGTTCTATAACCTTCAAACCAACATGCGAATTGATTGGTGTGGTTTTCCGTCGGTTTAACAGTAAAAGTAATTCACCACTATACGTGTCCACGAACTTCTCAATACATGCGTGTGGCGACACCACACTTAACATCCTCTCATAATGAACATACTTCTGTATGTATGCATCGGTAATTAATACACAGTGTTCACTCACACGTCGTCTGCAATAACCACTATCGACTAATTGGTTATTATTCAATCGTTTACATTTTCTACGTATTTCCTCATTTAAATTATTAACACTTAAGAATAATGGCATAATTTCCAATCTTGGCATTATTTTCTAATGTGTTTAGAATAATTTTTTAGGTTTACAATGAAAATACGGTACTTGTTCACGTGTCATGATCCTACTAGTATCACGTGTTGTTACTAGTTAATTAATACTTTCAACTAGTGGATAATAATGGTTATAATGTAGAACATTTATGCGCATATCTAGCCTTGGGATGTTTCCTGTATATCATCAGCGCCTTTATGTTTTATTGCTGCTTCGCGATTTATATATGAGATTAAACTAAATATAAAGTCGGATTTATTGTCTATCCACCATAAACAAGAAGAGATTTTCTATGAAGGACATATATTATTATTATACCAAAGATAAAAGTTCATGACTATACCATTCAATATCGTATTGGCACGTTGCAAGGTTGGCTGCAGAGTCATCGTTGATTGATAGAGATTGATATGTTGATCAGCCATTAATAAGATTAGATTTCTCGATTTGGTTGGTCGAAAAAGCTATCATATGATTAAATTAAATTTATTATAATGTTTAAATTAACATAATAACGATCAAATTGTTGTAATTTAAAAAAAATCAATTAAAATTTGTGATTGAGTCTCTGTCTATCGTTCTAACTCCCCCCCCCCCCTCCCTCCCCCATTCACAAAATCAAACATCGATACTAATGAAAAGTTCTAGAAGTCGTTTAAAACATATTGACTTCGTGCGACTTTCCTATTCGTGTATTTATTTATTAATATTTGTATTCTGATAATCAACATTTGACATGTTACATCATAAATACGATTGCGAAAAAAACATAAAGTGCATCTGCCCCATGTTTTACTAGTACAGTATACCTGTGATCATCGAAATCTTATCTAATTGGATGAGCGTAGCGAGCGAAGCGAAGATTCCATTTCACTACACTGGAGAAACAAATCCGGATTTTTTCCCCCTTTTTTTCTTTTTGTATTTTTGTGTGTCTGTTAACACGATTCTGGCTAAATTAATACTTCAATTGCGATGAAATTTTGTGGAGGTCTTCGAAATAAACGTTTTTGAGCGCAATCAAAAAATTATTTCTCATGAAATCGCAATTTATCGATTATTTCGATTAAAAAAAAAACACCTACATGTTTTATCCGATGGTTAATGATTTTATCACAGAACCTTTATTTTATGAATTAATATATTTGTGTGAAATTTGAGCGTAATCTAAAAATTGTTTCTCATAAAAATCGCAATTTTACGATTTTTTCGATTTTTTTACATTTTTTCGACTTTTAACACCTACATGCTTTATCCGATTTAAATGATTTTTTCACAGAACCTTAATTTTATAAATTAATATATTCGTGTGATATTTGAGTGCAATCGAAAAGTTATTTCTCATGATAATCGCAATTTTACTATTTTGTTTCGATTTTTTAAATTTCTTCAACTTATAACACCTATTACACTCTTCATGCTTTATCCGATTGTAATGATTTTTCACGAACCAAAATTTTTAAAGAATTAATACATTCATGTGAAATTTGAGCGTGATCGAAAAAATTCTCATGAAAATCGCAATTTTACGTTAAAAAACGCTCATCCAACAACGCGCCTGAAAAAGCGTTTGCGAAGCTTCCTAGTACAATACTAATTACAGTATCAACACAAAAACATTAATAAATATTATAAAGTCACTACAAAAACAAAACTAAACAATACCACAAAAACTTCACAAAACAGTAATCGTTGATGCCGCTATTAAAAACTCATGTACGTCCCCCCAGATACTCCTATCCTGCCGCAAACTTTCTCCCCAAATCGTCTCTCACTCTTCTAGGCATAACCCTACTCTATGCGATGCGTTGGTGAACGTTTACTTTTAAAAACTCGCAAACTGTAAAGATGGAAATAAAACCTCAACAATAATAAACTTCTATAAAGTTCCATCCGAACCTCAGATTTTTACTGCGAGACCTGGACGTGACCAGCTGATCTTTACTTTTGTGCGAGAGGAGTTGTTTAAAAACGCAATTCACTAGCCCTATAGATTACTTCTCAACAATACTGGACGAGCATGATCATTTTAGCCCCACCTCTAGACTAAACATATCTTGTCAAATATCACGCCCGCAAGTTTGACATGTCTCTTTTCAGAGAGTGTATTTTTTTCAAAGCTACACTGTTCAAAAATATTTTCGTCAAATTACTGAAATGTCGTTGGAAGTACTGCTTACTAACTAATTCCAGTTTTTTTTACTGCAAGTCCGATTTTTTTATTTTACTACAAATGTTGTGTTTACGACTTGAAAAAGCGTAGTAAATTTTCGAACAAGATTGGCAATTTAAATCATTCTATTGTTATTTTTCTGAGTTGAGTTGTCGAAGTTTTACGGCAAAATGTTTATTTTTCTTACTACATGATCAGTATTAATACGGGATTTTATTCCGTTTTTAAATCAATATTGGCAATTAAAAAAACTAGTCCACAGCCGTAATTTACGGCAAATGTTTTGTTATTCGACTACATGAAACAGTTTGATAAAAAACATTTTTTTTCGTTTTTGAACTCTAATCGGCAATTTTAAATCTAGTCAAACATGCCGTAATTTTACGATGAATGTTAAGTAATTTGACATCATGAATCAGATGATAAAAAGCATTTTATTCCGTTTTTTTTCTCAATATTGGCAATTAAAAATCTAGTCAAAATGCCGTAATTTACGGCAAATGGTTTAGTAATTTGACTACATGAAAACCAGCAAAAAATTTTGACCCGTACGAATATTATTTTAGTATTCGTCAGGTTGAAATTTCTCCTCCTGTAGTGGATTTAAAGGAGCATTACAATTATTTAATTACAATTAAACTATGATAACGAACGTTCCTGTAAGAAAGGGCAAGCATCATTTGATAGCTAGTACGAAGATTAATATTGCATTTAAATTTCATGGTTTTAAAAATCTCGGAAGTCAGCGAGGCTCGAACCGGACACCCGAGAAGATATACAACCCC